>CM049860.1:27167311-27407311 GCA_027422415.1 Schizothorax lantsangensis | reverse complement strand
TAAGTGTGCTGTGTTGCATATCCGCTTTAAGTCTCTCTCTGGGACTCCTGCCCTATATACATATCCGCCAGTTTTTTGAACTGTGGACCCCAGTGACTCAGATACTCAAACTCTTGGTCCCCCTCAGTGGCGGCCGATTCCAGAGAGCTGAGGGACTCCGCCAAAGAGCCGTTGCCTTCGTAGGCGTAGGTAGCCAAGGAGTCATAAGGGGGCGCTGTGGGATCCGAGTCGTTTTCGTGCAGCCGTCCGCTGATAAAGTCCCTCACGTCCGTGTTGTCTTTGATGGGGGACATGCGGCGGAAGGGGAACAGCATTTCAGGCATTATGTCCCGGCGGAGTTTGTTGGTGTCGATGACCTCGGGGTTCCGCAGGGTTCCGATGTCGAAGGCCTGCGTGTCCTCCTCTCCGCCGCCCTCGTCGTTGTAGCTGACCACGTTGTCCCTGACGTCTTCTTTTGAGATGATCAGGGGCTCCTTTTTCTTTTGACGCCGCAGGGCCGCAAACAATACCACAATCACTATGGAGACAGAGACAGACGAATGAAATGATATCATCAGCATGGTGCAAATCAAGCTGAACAGAGCTCTGTGATAGTCATGCATTCTGAATGTCACTGAGACACCTGACACTCTGGTAACTACAGAGCCGAAGCGGTGCTTCCTACAGGCTTTTGCAGGATAATGCAGGATCTTGAATACGTTCAAATTTGTTAAAACTGGTATGTAATTTCATTCAGAATTCAAAATACCATTTGTTTTAGGGGGGAAAAGTATAATAAAATGAGTGTTATTATAACAGTAAGTACATGTAATGTGTAACAAGGGGTCAATGACACCTTAAAATAAAGTGTTTCCCCCTTTTTTTTTTACAGTGGATGATTAGTGATCAATCTTGTTAGTCCAAAATATAATTCTTGTAAATGATAACTTAAATTTGGTTTCCTAGGAGTGCGGTAGCATAAAAATGGCTTCAAAGCTGCCACACATGAATTAAAAGCCCCAAAACTGGAATCGGCTTGTCAGAAAGATGTCAGAAACCGATCAGATTTGCTAAGACTAGATTTTTTAAAGTTTTTTTTTTTTTTAAAGGCTCATAAGAGTCATTCGTTTACAATTCAGACTAAACTGGTCACACTGTGTTTGTTTTGCTATGTTTGATTCATTCTAGTGAGTTGGTTCATTCAGATTAATTTACATGAACTAATAAAAAAAATAATTGATATGTATGTGGTATTTTAGGTCCTACGTTTACAGCAAAATATTGATTCAGATGCCTTCATTAATACGTTTTTGAGTTACTAAGGTTACTAAAGTTACTTGTAGTTAGTTCACTGTAAAAAAAAAAGTTGGGCAAACTTAAAATTTTAAGGCAACCAGCTTCAGCAGATTTTGTTTTGTTTTAAGTTTATACAACAAAAAGTTGAGACATTTCCTAAAAAATAAGTTGAGAAAACTCAAAAATCTGCTTTAGCTGGTTGACTTAAAATTTTAAAGGTAGCCCAACTTTTTTTTTTTTTTTTTTACAGTGTTGTTTTTACACAGTGTATTACAAATACAAATATTATTGGAGTATGGATTGCGAGAAAATACTATTTTTGTCTTTCTACAAAAAATAAATAAATAAAAGTAAAAGGGATAGTTCACTTGTTCCAAATATGTATCATTTTGTTTCTTCTGCTGAACACAAAATAAGATATTTGAAGAGTGTTGGTAACCAAACAGTTGACGGTAGCCATTGACTTCAATAGCTTTTATTTTTTTTCCATACTGAATACCGTCAACTGTTTGGCCACCAACACTCTTCAAAATATCATCTTTTGTGTTCAACAGAAGAAAGAAACTAGTACAGGTTTGGAACAAATGGAGAGTAAGTAAATAATGACAGAATTTTCATTTTTGAGTGAACTATCCCTTTAATTCAGTGTATTACCTGTCATTTCACTGTAATCATTTGTGAAATTTACTAGCAATTTCTGATTGAAAATTGTTTCTATACCATTTTTTTCAGTGTTGTGTAGCTTGTTGAAATAGCTTTTATCTATTAGCTATCTACTGTTTCAAAGTAGTTTCCCCATCATTCATTTGAGACTGCATGTTCACAACTCACAAAACAAGTCATTGTTTTTGCTGTACCGTTGTAAAAAGATACAGAGTACCAATTGCTATGGCAACAAGCAAGATACACACCAAAGAGTGAGACTTATGATTAGGTTTAGTTAATTCAATCAGGGACAGACCAGACAATCGATGGCTAGGACAATAAAATTGTCACAGTCACCGAAAACAGAAGCACTGAGTCAGCTAAAAAAAGCAGTGTTGCTCAGAGAAACAGATAGAGAAAGCGTGCATAATCTCAATCACTGCGGCGAGAAGAAAGGACTGCTGGAGAATCACAGGCTGTTCTTGGATGGCTAAAGCAGAGCACTCAGATAAGAACCCAGTGAGCAGCACGCAGCACTACAGAGAGCTTAGCTGAGATACAGAGGAGTGTGTTTCAAAAGGTGTCATGCGCTTAAGGTACTCATGAATACAGAAGAGAGACACACACTGTAACGCAGATAAAGACTTCTACTGCCTGGAGCAATCACCTTGCCGTTTTAAAATTGTGTGAGAAATAAAAAAGGGTTTGCGTTCTTCTCTTGTGAATTACAAATTTGCAAGGTTCCAAAGGGCACAGATGTAAGGCACCGGCAGTAAGCTTTCCTGTAGCTCAAATGGTAGAGCATGGCGCTAGCAACGCCAAGATCATGGGTTCGATTCCCAGGGAAAGCAAGAGCTGATAAAATGTAAAAACTGTAACTTGAATGCAATGTAAGTGGCTTTGGATAAAAGCGTCTGCTAAATGCATAAATGTAAATGCAGTAAGGCTTGACATCTCTTTTTTATGTTTTTTTTTCTTTCATTCTAACAGTACTTTTTTGAGTAAGATCATAGAGATAATAATAATATAATAATAATAATATAAGATAAATGTGTCAAGCCTTACTACGGTGCTTTATGTCTATTATTATTATTATTATTATATTATATTCGTAATCTATTATTATTAATTGATTTAAGTTATGATTTGGTCATGGTAATGATGATTTTAAAATATTATTATTATTATTATTAATCTGATTGATTGATTGATTAATTGATTGATTAAATTTAGACCCCCTTGGGTAAAATGCCTATTGTTTTTAGTATGATTTTTATTTAAGAATTTTAATAATTAGGGTTGTCGGTTTAACACATTAATTTAATTAGTCATGAAAAAAATAAAAGAACATAAAAGGAAAATATTTTGAAGAATGTTCAAAATATTGAACCAAACTGTTTTGGTTACCATTGACTTCCATTGTATGAACTAACTAACCAAATAAATAAATACTGAGTCATTTGGCAAATTATCTCCTTTTTTGTCTCACAGTTTATTTTGCCTAAATGTTTATGTGTAATAAATTCTATTTGATGCTTTTCGTATTTAACACAATAATGACTTTCATAGATTTTTTTGGGTGTGATTTCTCAGCCAAATTTTAGGTCTGATTAATTTGTGATTAATTAGATTAATTAATTGAATTAATTGAAGTTATTACTTAATAATTATGAATTATATTTTGCAAAATGAGTGGAAACATTCAAAACTGAATGTATAGTCTATTATAATGTTATAATGACATCCCTGCAATTTAAATGATATGTCTCTATATAATTTATATAATGCAGTATTCATAGAATTATAAATTGCAGAACAATATATATATTTTTTTCTTTAATTTTTCAATTTTCATCAACTAAACTGTCAAAACGGTTAATTTGCTTAGAATATTTGATTTAGTGTTTTTTGTTTAATTGCACCTTTTTTTTTAAAATATATATATATATTTTATTATTTTTTCAAAACAATATCAGATGGCACTGTTTATGATGCAGGCCTTTGCGCTGAAATGCATCATGCCAAGTGCTACCACTGTTTGGTGAATTCACCACATAATGTTCATACAGTATGTTGAGCTAGAAGAGATGAGAAGAGGGAATTATGGTCCTAAAAAAGGAACAGGTGCTGTAGTTTGCAGCTTGTTTTTCCTGTTCAGTGGCTGCTCTCTCCTCTCAGCAGGTAATCGGAGAGCGCGCCCCTGCCTCCCACTCAGGTGTTAATTATGAAGAAGGAACGGTGGGGGGCAACATGCTGTGTTCCGCCCAGCCTGGGGGCCTGTGGTGTGTGCAGGGCTCATTCTGTGATCTGGAAGGGAAATGGTGGTGGAAGAATGTGGGCTGAATGAGGATATTTCTCGCTCTGGCCGCGTAAACCAGCTACTTCCTCTATTAGTGTATATTCTGGGCTTTGCATTAGCCAGCTCATCAGAAAAGGGTGAAACAGAAAAGGATGTAAAATGAGGGGCAAATGGAGAGCAGGAGCCTGAGGAAAGGGAAAAAACAGCAGAAAGATGCAATAGTTTGTTGTGGAAAGGCTCTGTCCTCTGTAACCTGTCCACTCAGCGCCAGTGGATGGGTTTAGGGGAAGATACTGTAAATGGAGAAGGATAAAGGGGAAAATATCCATATTAAGTTTGCCCATAGAGGATCGGTGGTGGACTAGATGGTGCCTGTGCAGGGGAACAGCAGAATATGAGATGGCAGAAGTGGTTGAACACACGGCGCACAATTGTCTGTGTTGTGTAATGGGTAGAAACATATATATATGGACATTTTGGGGTGGAATTTAAAGGGGCCCTGTACTTACAGAATTTAACTTTTTCTTAATGTTTGCTTATAATGTAAGGTAATGTGTCTGTGCATATATATATATATATATATATATACTCCTCATATTCATATTTTAAAATGTAATGTAGTCAGCAGCTATTATTTCAGCCTCAGTGTCATATAATTTTAATATTCTGATTTGGTTCTTAATTATTTGCTCAATTATTAATTATGTTATTATTTTTTTACCAATGTTGGAAACATATTTTGCTGCTTAACATTTTTGTTTAAACTTTTTTCAGCATTCTTTAACTAATAAAAAGGTCCAAAGACCATTTTTTTTTAAATAATCTTACCCCAAACTTTTTGAATGGTAGTGTATCACTGTTTCTTAAAAATATTATTCATATTAATATGTATTTACTGCATCTTTTTATCAAATAAATTCAGTCACTGTGAACCTGACATCTTACAATAACATTTTAAAAAAATCATAATTATCCTACATTTTTAACCACACAAATTTGAGAACAGTGCGTTGTTTACTTTATGACTTATGATTGGACTTTATGTACTCATGAATATAGAATGTGTTGATATTTAAACATGGGTGGTAAAATGATTCTTCTTTTTAGTACTGTAACTTGTGTTGTGTAAAAGTAGCAGTAAAGTTAACTACTTTTCCAAACGTTTAGCTACTTATGAGTTTTGAGAAGCTTGTAGCTTGACATTTTAAAACAGCTTCCCCAACACCAGCTTTGATAAAGTACATCGCAAAAAGAAAAACATGACTCGTGGGTCTCAGGATGCTGTTGGTGAATTTAAATGAGTATAAGAACTGAGGCACCATGGCTTAAAAGTAATAAATTATGAAGCATTTTTGATGTCTTCATAAAGTTTGACAGTTTTTAACATCTCTTGCTGCTTTGCTTTGTACTTTAAGATATCATCAGTAAAGAAAATCACTGGGTGAAAAGTTAGGCTAGATATTGAATATGTAATGCATTCGAGAGGACAGCTACAAACAGGTTCTATGTTGAATTTGTAAGAGCTTTGAGCGCCAAGTTAAATCGCTTGACTGGTGCACAACACAGCAGATGCATGAAGAAGCATTGATGCTGGAGTAAAAGTCTTTACTTGAAACAGCTATTTTATTTCAAAATAGATGGTACAGTATGTCTTTAATATGTATAAACAAATGTAGCCCGCTTCGGCCAGCATAAATAATAGATAGCAAAGTCAACCTGAAGTTCCTGAAAATATTTATTTTTACCGATTCGTACAGAAGCAGATAATAGAAAATGCAGAACGATGACGGATTGCCTCAGGTTAGATTGGAGACTTGAGGGATGCACTCACCAGCAGTTTGAACAATTACTTATTGATGGATGTTTTAACGTAAGCACAACATATTTTTCCTTTTCTCTGCAGAAACAACACAGAACACATGCTGTTCAGAACCAGCTGCGCTTTCATACTGCATTACCTTGCACAAGTGGCATTTTAGGACGTCAAGAAGGAGCATGCGACCTACTTAAGCCCTGGAAGAACACAAAGGCCTTTTTGTCAATTGCATACATTTAATAATGAAAGCTATTTTTCCACACCGCTGCATTTTCTGAGAAAAGCAAAGAACGAGAGCGAGAGCACCTACAGTAATGTCTTAATGGGGTGCCCTAGTTTTTGATTGTCTGGAGGAAATATTTGGAGAAAATTCAAAGTAAAATGAATAAATAACAAAATAAACATTGCAAGAAGGATGCCGAACGGCCCACACTGTGCTGCATCATCAGAATAGCAGGACAAGAGGTCAGGATGCATTACGCTCTGCTCGCCAGACACATCGCCAAGATGTTACAAGCGCTTATTTTTGGTCCATGTCCTCAGGACAGATCTGCTATATCTTTGGTGTCGTTTTGAGATCGTGACTAAATATAAGAATATTTATTGTAATAAGTAGGCTGCATTTGTCTAGAAAGGATATTGTTATCAAATGTGTCACAAAAATGTATGGTCTCTAAATTGCCCCAGAACTGGATGAAAGAAGCAAAATGTCTGTAAAGGTTTCCAGAACAGCAACAACTTATTGTAGATAGAGTGATTCAGCACAAAACTAGGTTGAACAAAAGATACATCTGTCTCATCTGTCTATGGCCCTGTCCCAAATGGCACCCTAAACCCTCACGGTCTTCCTCTGGGTCCGCACTTTCATGATGTAATGCCGCTTTGACTGTCGGGTAGAAGTCTGCTGTGGAGCTCACCCCAGTGCGGTCTCGACAGAAGTGCGTATCGAGGGCGCATAACCAAAGTCCCTTTCAAGGGCCGCCATATTTTCAACGCCTCTGGGAAGCTCAATCAAGACCAAGTCCTATCTAAATGAATGGGGGAATCCTGAAATCTCAAAAACGGCTTGCTGAACTTGCGATTAAATTACATATTTCAAATCAGTAACAAAATCTGAAATGAACTGCCCCATGAGTGTTGTTTCTAATGCTCAAATAGCGTTTAAAAAGCGTATTTTTAGGCTAGACCAGCTAATGCGCATGCTTAGCTCCAACAAGCTTATAAATGTGCATGCGCATCGGCTGGTCCCGCCTCAGGTTTCTATGGGAACTGGAGCTTCTAACGGCCGCTGCAGTGACACAATGACTTTACCAATCAGCAATTGGATCTTTAATTTAGAAGGTGCGACTATCCCGCCATATTGCGCATTGCACTTTCACAAGTATGGGAGTGAACCGTCTTTGTATTTCTATAGTCTTTGGCATAACGGCCGCAAAGGGGGTGCTCGCGAGGTGTCTATCTGTCGGTATTGTCTATCTGTCTCTTTGTTTGTATTGTATGTCTGTCTCTTTGTCTTTTTTGTGTTGTCTCTCTGTCTGTCTGTATTTTATGTCTGTCTGTTTGTATTTCTGTCTGTCTGTCTTTTTTTGTTTTTTTCTGTCTGTCTGTCTCTCTGTATAGTCTATCTGTATGTTTGTGTTGTTTGTCTGTCTATCAATTTGTCTGTTTCTTTGTATTGCCTGTCTGTCTGTATGTTTCTTTGTCTGTCTGTCTCTTTGTATGTCTGTTTTTGTATTGTCTGTCTGTTATCTTTCTGTCTCTCTTTGTTCGTATTGTCTATCTGTCTGTCTATCTCTTTGTCTGTATTAGGGATGCACCATATCGGGCCTGATACTGAGCTCCTTTACTCATACTCGTTAAAATGCCCCGATACCAAACGCCGATACCACACAGCATGTGATAAGTGCCATATTCAGACAAAGAAACACGACAACAGAACAACAGACAGCAGAATGGAGTTATTAGAGATTAAGGATGTCTATGAAGTATATGTATGCAATGAATTTAATGTTAAACATTCAGTATTAATAACGCCTGTATAGCTGATTTGCGCGAGCTGATAGGAGTGGATTGTGCGCGCGGCGGCGCAGATGCGCGAGCTCATCGAGTGAATATCCCTTTCTCACAGACATCACTGGAAAGTTTGTAGTTCGGCTGGATATGTCAAAAACAAGTAAGTAAAACAATGCACAAGTTACTTAACGGTAGGGAGAGAGAGAGATAGAGCGCGCGCACTTCTGTTGTGTGATCTTTATTGATGTTCGCTCACTTAGCACACTCATCATTTGGCTTAAAACTAAATCGTAAATATAAGACAATTTATAGGGGCATTCAGGGTGCGAACTACGGGGGAGCTAGGGGGCGCTTGGCTCCCCTTAATACGACATGGGCTCCCCTGAAAACGTGATTTGTGAAATTTTTGGGGGGTCTCAAAAAAAAATGGACTGTGTTATTTTGACATGCAATATCAGTTTTGTGTAATGTGATCATCGTGGATTATGATGTGTACAATTGCAAAAATATCATTCATTCATGCACGACGGCGATTTAAACCTAATTCACTTCAATAAAGATAACTATACATGCTATTCTTGTCATGAGCATCAAGGTGTGGGGGCGCTGCGGTGGAAATTCCACTCATATCATTAAAGGAGCAGTGTGTAGTTTTTAGCGGCATGCGGTTGAGTTTGCGAATTGCAACCAACGCTCAGTCCCCGCTCATTAGAGAAGCTACGGTGGCCGAACAGGGCTAATGCCGTCGTTGAGACCGCAGAGAGCAATGAGGTTTCTTCAATAAAGAATTATATTTACTTAATTATTCAATAAACGATGTCACGAATATACTGTTATGCTATTGTTCTCGCGAGAACAACATGTCACGCGCTCTGTGAGCAGTTTGTCGTTAAGGCTACTGTGAAACATGGGGACTTCCATGTGAGGGGACCCACTGCTCATTCTAAGGTAATAAAAACATAACAGTTCATTAAGAAGGTCTTTATTCCTGAAAACGTAGTTATGTATATTATATTCATTTCTGTTTAGATCATCCTAAATATTACATGCACCTTTAAAGCTGCAGTGTGTAACTTTTACCTCTTTGTCGCCCTCTATGTTTGAAAACCTGGAATTGCAGTTTCTTGCGGAATTATCTTCCGTGCACGGGGTTGTGATCCGGTGTTCCGGCACGGCTCCAGCACGGATGAATCTAATGTTTTGAGGTCAATGTGTAGTTGTCAGTCACTGCACCGGTGTGGATATTTACTGCCTACGTATTGGAATATATGACCCAAATAAGAATTTTCACCGTATATTGCCATCTGAACAAGTAAGTAACAAGTCTGCCACGTTTGTTCTGCCCAACTGAGGAAAAAAGCATTACAATAAATTGCGCTACCAATAGTGATTTAATCTAACAATTGGTTAGCTCATATCACATCTAACTGTGCAAAGTATTATCATTTTTATACTTGGTTCTCAAATTATTAATGTTAACAACATCAGCATTGCATGACTATGAGTAGGCTATAGTATTAGCATGTAGATTTCATTTTTTGTACAGTCGAATATCTAATTGTCATACCATTCAAATTTCATATTAAGAAATTATTTTAATCCAAAAAGCAAATTAATCTTCCTTCAAACTGGTTCTATTTAAAATACAACAACTTGTGTAATCCCATGTTAGCTATCTGTAATCAGAAGCACATTTAAAACTGGAATATAATTTAATTTCATTCACATGTTTCATAAACACATAATCCTTTCTGGATTACAATCCGCCATAAAAATTATAAATGTAATTATTCCAGCTGCTGTTAGAAAAGGCTATAAACAATGCTCCACCTGCAGGATCCTCACGTGCTATAGTCTACTACCCGGGGCAACTTCTTTATGTTTACAGACGTGACGTAATGACACAGTGCCATGCTCGAATTTCCCACGAAAACCTACCCTTACCACTCAAATTAGAAAACATTATTATAGGCTAACCTTTGTGAATCGGGCTAAAGTAAGGTGATAGTTTTGAACACTGGCTGGTTATGTACTTTCTCAAATATTGATTTCGGATCATTTTTAACCAAAAAAGTTACGGACTGCAGCTTTAACTCAAAGATTAGTAGAAAAAATATAAACGTTGGAGGCCGTTGATCTGCGCGCGACGTCCTTGAAATCCATTCTGCAGTTAGCATCATATAGCATCATATAGCCACCATGGCCAAAGTCCACGGTATAGTTTTGAACACTGTTATAGACTATTTGTGGGTGGCTGTTTGTTTTTTCACCTATCAATTTGTGTCGATAAAGTATAATAGGGTAAATCATGTAAAGTGATTTATTATATATAGAGCTTGCATAAAGCAAGTAGTGCATACACTTGTAGCTGTTATTTATCTTTGCAAGTCATTGTAAGTCCTCTTTTGAGGCACGCGCAGTCGCGTAAGCAACTGTCACAGTTAGGATATTTATAACGAGTGGTTCCCTGCATTATTACAGCAAAACGCGTGATTACAGTACTGAGCCGCTGCAATGGAGCAGCTCTAATGCTATTAAATTAAAGATGATGTACCATAGAGCAAAAAAAATTGAACAGTGAAAGTAACAAAAACTTAATTAAGTGTGAAAATAACCGAAGGATATACAGTCAAACCAAAAATTATTCAGAGCCCAGATATAATTTTTGATATTTTTTTACTAGTGGGTGCAGGACACTATAGTTAATTTAGGCTATGTAAGTGAGGATAGCAAAATAAAGTAAATTGTGACATATTATACCCAAACATTCTTCATACAGTGGACTACCAGTAAAATTGATACAAATGTGGGACCAAAAATTATTCAGACCGAGTCCGGAAAAAAATCTGAAGTTCAGGTTTGCATGAACCTGGTTGACAGCATGCCCAGGAGACTACAGGCTGTCATTAAGGCTAAGGGTGGCCCGACATAGTATTGATAGTTGTGTAAATATTGTCATACTAACAGCTGTCTTAATAATTTTTGGTTGATTGTAATCCATTACATACCTTTCTATCTAAGTTATCTTACATTATCAAGATGAATTTGTTCTGACACAGAGTTCTTGTCATATTTTATTACCATTTTCTAAACTATAGTGAATAAACTGTAATAATGTGAGAAATGTTGAAGGTGTCTGAATACATTTTGGTTTGTATCTATTTGATAAATGAAGTTAACTAACTAACATTATACATACTCTTTTGGTTTCTGTACCCAATATTTTAAAAATGTACAAATACAATGAAAATATCGGTACCGGCAAATACCAAAAATTAAAGTATCGTATCGGGCAAGTACTGGAAAAAGTGGTATTGGTGCATCCCTAGTCTGTATGTTTGTATTTTCTGTCTGTCTGTCTCACGAATCCTGGCCATGAACTTCTGTTCACTCACCACCAGAGTTCACTCCTCCATCACATTGACTTTCACACCACACAGACAGTTGCATATCACCCTAAGACTACATTTCCCATAATCCATTGCACTGACGACACACAGCTGATTTCACTGATCACTCATCACACACACTTTATAAGCCTTGGACTTCCTCTCTGTGATGGCCGAGTATTGTATAGCGTATATCACTCTCCTAGCGATAGCTACTCTATGGAGCCCAGTTAGTAGTCTTAGTCCTGCCTTGTGTATTTTCTAGTGTTTTTGATTCTTGCCCATGTTTCCTGGATTAACCCTTTGCCTTGCCCTGTTGGATATTGTACTCCGATCGTCGACCCACGCTTGCTCCCGGAATACTTTTGTGTCTTGCCCTCAACATATCTGTCTACTGATGTTTGACCCTGCCTGTATTTGACCATTTTTTGGAATAAAGCCTTGCATATGGATCCGCATGTCTCACGTCTTGTTCGCCCTGTAACAGACTGTCTGTTTGTTTGTATTTATTGTCTCTGTATCTCTGTATTGTCTATCTGTCTGTTTGTGTTATCCGTCTGTCTCTTTGTGTGTCTGTGTTTGTATTGGCTGCCTCTCTGTTTCTCTTTTTGTTTGTGTTGTCTGTCCATCTGTCTGTCTGTCTACCAAACTAATTTTAACCTTAACAAATGGTACCTTGTTGTGAAGTGTTAAATTATCTACTGACAGTAGATCAAAATTAATTCACAATTTTAATGCACCATTTTTGAAACGTGCAAGACACCAGCCATGTTCGCAGATCCATGAGAACGTGTAGAACACAATGTGTGACCACTTCTGAAGTCAGAGCCAATCATAACACTGTGCCAAAGTACAGTCTCCTCCTCATCAGAAGGTGATTAATGTATCTTCTGTCTAAACACACCCTGTTCTAAGCCTGCAACCCAGAGATGCACGACTCAATCACAGAATCATCCCGCTTCTGACCCGTAGAGGTAAGACAACAACAGAAACAGCTAGAAACCCAACAACCTTTCTCCTGCTTCTGCATGAGCCTTGTTGATTGCACTGCAGAGTCACAGTGTTTGCACTTTTTGGTGAAGTTAGTCTGTAATGTAGTTACATCAGTGCATATAGATGATATATGAAATGCTTCTAAGACAGTGCACTACATATGGTCGGAGGGTTCATATCACGCATTAGAGTAAACAAAAATGATGCAAGTAAAGAGGGCTGCTATGTTCAGGGTGGCCTAAATCAGATCCGGATTAACCATATGGACAATTGGCATCTGCCCAGGGGCACCATGCTCAGAGTGGCACCATGCAGGGCTGTATAAATGTTTTTAAATAGCTAAACATGTCCCAATGCTGTATATTTACAGGAGTTCAACACTTACTCAGTAGTATTAAAATGCAGAGTAAGATGGCCACCAGAGCTCCGGTGCTGAGTCCAGCTGAGAGCAGCAGGGCTTCGGTACTGCATGTCTGCACATTCCCACGGCTGTCGCAGGCGCAGACACGGACCGTCAGTGTGCTGGTGCTGCTCTGGATGGGGTAATCATTGTCTGAGATGACGACAGGCAGCAGGTATGAGCTCATCTCTCTTCTGTTGAAGCCGCCCCGGCGGGTCAGGATCCGCGCTGTGTTGTCTACAAGACAGTGATGTCAAGATCAAAAGAGATACAGTGACTAGTGTGTAATAGACTATGTTGCTTTCAAAGCTTAAGTATTGAGTTGCATTTTAGCTAGCAATGTAATTGTTGTGTCTTTGGCATCGAGAATAATATGTTTTGTTATAATATGTTTTGAATAATAATTGTGTTGCCAGGGTCAAAGAAATATGCCTATAGGCCTTCATAATCAACAGTGCAGGCGTCTGTAGCAACATCAATGGCAAAGATTTCGAGTTTGCAGCACCAGGGCCATCTAGCAGGCTTACAATAATGTCGGCATTTTCTCATCCTTTGATTGGATGGTCTAAGAGCGTACTAGTCAAAGCTAGCAAACAGCATCACTGTAAATATTTTTTGTTTTCACAGTATTATTACTGTTTCTCAGGTTTCTTACCGTATATGCTGTGTACAGTGTGTTATTGTAGATTTTAGTGCATTCTGAAAAAAAACATTTGCCTTCTGTAAATCTAAATACTAAAGTAGCCTACTAAATGACCGCGAAAAACATCCGCACACCTCCTCGGCACCGGCGCTGTGAAAGACTCGTGAAGATGAAAAACCACTATGTATGAATAGAGCTGATTTTTTAGCACCAATTACAATTCTAACATGAGAAATCTTTTTTAACATTATAAATGTCTTTGCTGTCACTTTTGATCAAATTAATCCTTGCTGAATAAAAGTAATTTCTTAAAAAAAAATACTGAATGTTAGTGTATATTATACAGTATTTTTTTGTTTAAACTTTAATTTATATTTGGAATTGCAACCTTTTGTCTCAGCATTTATATTTTACATTGTATTTCTTATTTTAAACGTATCTCACTAATCTGATGCAGAAATGGTTTTCCATTGAATTACCTTCATTGTCGAAGATGGTGAAGTTTGGATTGATGGTGCTTAGACTGAAAACAAACTTGTGCCCGACAAGAGGTTCATCAGTGTCCACAGCACTTATGGTCTGGATGAGCTGGACACATAATAAGCTAAGATGATTCACTGTTTTCATTTCATTCTAATTCAACATAGAACTGTGTAATATAACAAAACCATCCTAGTCATAAATGTAGCTCTAAAGCTCTACAGAACAGCAGAAAAACAAAGCCAGCAGAAGCGTTTAGTAAAATATTTGTGTGAAACAATGAATAAACATGAAACTGCGGCATACCTGACCAGCTCTGACATTCTCACAGACAAAGGTCTCGTAGTACATGGCGAATTCAGGCGCATTGTCATTCACGTCACGCACTTTGATAAATACCGGCACTCTGGTTTGCAGGGCAGTACCTAGACGCCAATGATGAATGCGTTTCAGCAATTGTGGAAGATATTCAGTTTGCATTCAAGAGGTCTAATTTTGTTTCTCTCTATTTGTCTTTCAGCCTTTTACCCCAGGCATTTATTCTTCTACCGAGAATGCAGAAAGCATGAATTAAACCACAACTCAAGGTGACAGTTTGATTTTTGTCATCAGTCACTTATTGAATTGCTGTGGTTTAAGCCATTTCTGAAAATGTCTGGAGGCTCTAGAAGTTTTAGTCCACCTTATAGCACATTATTTTAACAGGTTTGAACAAACAAAAAAAATGACAATGAATTTCCGACCATAACTAGCTCATGATTTGAAATTGAAATATTGAATTAAAAGACAAGAGCTTTCCAGATTGTTATAAGTAAACCTTGCGGCATTATCCCATGTCATATCAGCAAAGGCTCACAATGCAAACTTACTGAGTTCGGTTGCCAGAACAGAGATGTTGTGCCATTTGGAAGTTTCTCTGTCCAGACCCTGCAGTGTGCTGATGGTCCCATTGTTGGAATCGATGGTAAACAGTCTCTCCAGGTCTGTGTGGCGATCAATGGTGTATCTGAAAACAAGAATGACGGTAATGAATGCGAGACAATGGAGCTCTGATTATGCCCAGGCACAGGGACGGAACGTCCTCAGTGTTTTAAAGTGTTGTAAACACGACCTCAGGAAGCGAAAAAGGGTACATCACACACCCATAATCAAGGGCCCAGAACAGTGCCTGTGCGGTCCACCAAATAAATCAGCCCAGACTGGTTTAATTTTCCTTCAAACGGTTGGACGTATTTGATTTGACATCTCTATTAGAGAACACATTTGCCCTCGTCAAACGTATTGATGTTAGTTACACGCTGAGGACAACAAACTATACATTGTACCTCTGCCTTTTAAGACCGCGGCTACAAACTACCTTGCTGAAAAGACCAGATATTGAATTCTCATGCCGGTCCGGACTGGTTTACAGCATCTATATAAAAAAAAAAGTATTCACCCTCTTGGAAGTTTTTATGTTCTGCTGTTTTACAGCATTGAATAACAGAGGATTTCATTTGCCATTTTGACAGAGTTTAACAGAAAAATCTTGTTTTGTGCCATTGTGGAAATATTTGCACTAATTGGTCAAGGTTATTAGGCATAAAATCATGATTTGATGTAGAACTTAGCAATTCATGAAGTTGAACTGGACTTGAGCATGAAATTGAGCAATTCAAGTGAAGTGCAATTAAAACTAATTTAATAATTACACTTAAAAAAAATCCAAGTTGTAAATAAAACAAAACCTACTGAAGTATGTTTTACAAGTAAATACAATTTTAGTCTTTTTACTTCAAAATGTCTTGTTTAATTAATTGTGCTACTTGTGGTTTCTTAGTAAATATTTGTGAAATTAAACATTTCTCAGTGAAAATTGTTTAAAAGTAAATCATAAACCAACACCTTTTTTTCAGTGCAATGGCATTTCCTTTTTCTGGATAAAAATTATACTTATTTTTGTACCTGTTGAATTCAAATTAAAGAACTGAATTGGAATTCAAAATGCCTTTTCAAGTCAAATCTTAATGACACACAACCCCATCAGTATTCATGATCTTCAAGTCAGTAATTTGGCAAACGACCTTCATCTTTGCACATCTGGTCATTGTAGTTCTTCCCATTCTTCTTTTCAAAACTGCTTCACCTCTAATAGGTTGCATGGACATCACGAGTCCACCCGTAAGTGCTCAGTTTGAGATCTGAACTCGGACCACTGCAGGACACTAGGTGAGTTTTTTTTAGCCATTCTTATGTAGATTTGACTTTATGCTTCTGGTCATTGTCTTGCTGAAAAAAACAAATCTCCTCCTGCAGGTGTCTTGCAGACCCCATCAGGTTTTCCTTCAGGGCTTCTGTGTATTTTGCAGCATTCATTTTATCCTCACAAGCCTTCCAGGGTCTGCTTCTGAGAAGCATATATGCCCCTCAGCGTGATGCTGCCACCATCATGATTCACAGTGGGGATGATCTGTTTCTGCTGATGCTCAGTGTTGAGCTTATGCCAGACGTGGCGTTTATTTTAATGGCCAGAAAGCTCAATTTTAGTCACATCAGATCATAGAATCTTCTTCCAGCTGGCTTCAAAGTCTCCCACATGCCTTCTGTAGCTGACATGTCATATGACAGTTTTTTAGCAGTGGCTTTCTCTTTTCCGCTCTGACTGATGAAGGACACGGCTAACAGATGTCCAACGTCTTTCCAATCTCAGGTACTGACGCTTGTGACCTTTTTTGAGTTTCCTTCTTGCACACTGTCGCATTGTTTAAGGACATCCTCCTCTTGGTAGATTTACAGCTATGCCAGGCTCTTTCCGTTTCTTAATTATTGATTTTAACTGTACTCCAGGGGACATTCAGTGACTTGAAAATCTTCTTGTAATCATCCCCTGCCTTGTGCATTTCAATTACTTTCTGCTGGGAGTGTTTTTATGGTGTAAGTTCTGCCACAATGACTCACCAGAAGTTGGACCTTCCAGATGGAAGTGCATTCAGACCACAATCAATTCAAAACCCTTGACTACAAACAAATTATTTTTTATTGAACTACTTATGTAATCAAAAAAGTTAGCTATATGGATAAATATCATATTTAATACTTATTAAATTAGTAATGTTGGGTTTTATATTTTATATTCTAAACTATTTTTAGATCACTTTGGAGAGATATTTATTTATTTAGACATTTAAAAATGTATTTATTTATTTATTTACTATTAATTCCACTGTGATGTTTGCTGTATATATATATATCTGTAAATATATATAATTTGACTTTCTAACACTTACAATCTCTATTACAGTTCTATTCTATCTACTTGCTTTCTTTTTATTTATTATATATATATATAAAAAATAACTTATCCCCATTTGTAAGTTGCTTTGGATAAAAGTGTCTTCTAAATGAATAAATGTAAATGTAAATAATAAAACCTTATTGATTGATTGATTGTACACTGGTCAGATCTTAGTTTATGTAGTGATGGTTGTTGACCTCGGAAGTCTTGCTGGTCTTGTTGCAACTCTAGCATTTAAAACTTTTTTATTTATTTTTTCATTTTTCATCAGAATAGTAGTACCTTAATGCAAATTTTTAAGTAATCAATTATGCGTTATGCGTCGAATAGCCAGCTGTGACGAACACGTTCCTAGCCGAAGCAACTAGCAACTATCAATTATCCTTAACCGCATATTGCGTGTTGTGAATTTTGAAGTGGCTCGTTTGAAAGAGCCTGAATGCTAATCACTCTGTTGATCCCCTGCCTTTTGTTTTCATGAAATAAGAAAAGGAAATCTTTCCTATTAAACCCATTTATCAATGTCAGCTTACATATTCTGCTGACATTTAAATATGCAACTGAGTGTGACGTGCATGAGTAAGCCAGAAGGACAAGCTTTTCAGACAATCGCTCACAGTGCGCACACGGACAGGAGACGAGAGACAAGATACACTCTTTCACACCAACTTTGTGACTTATAAAAGTCTGAATTCAGAAAGGAAATGAGGGGGGGGGGATAAAACAGTGCCTGTATTCATCTTGCCAAACTTCCGGAGGGAAATCACCAACTGAGGCCCCATGAATGATTTGCTTTTCCCCCGTCTTCACACACATACACACGCGCACGCTTGGGAACATGATGATGGATTGGATTTAACCGAGCACAAAACATCTGATCAACAACCAAAATGTGGAAAGCGAAGACGTGTTCTGCTTGATTTTCATACACCGTAATGAACTTTATGTTCTGATGCTTTGGGAGACACTTTTCAAGGTGTCATTTTGCTGTTTTCCCCCGCCGTAGCTTTTATTTGTGTCTAAGGTGAAAGCAACCACTTGTTTGTTCGCTGCATATTCAAAAGCATTTAATTACTGAGTCCCTCTGTTCAAATCTCTACTGGACCATTAAATTGCCTGTTACAATGGCTAAGATTATCTGTTGACAGAAGCCTCCTTATTAGCTAAATAAGCCTTTGGATGGTAATGAAACTAATATAATGAGTGCAACGGAAAGCATCGCAAAGATAGTATGAGCATCAAAACATTAAAGGGGTCATATCAAGCACAATCAAGCTTCCCTTTCCTTCATTATGCTAAAAAAGCAACTTTCAGACACTCAAAATGTCCTCACTAATTTTTCATTATTATTAATACTGTTTTTTAAGTTTAATATTAAAATGTTTGTAATTATTTTAAATGAGTCTAATTAATATTCTAAAATATTTTATTAATGTTTATGTAATATTTATATCATATAAATACTGTTCTTATGAGTCAAATTAATATTCTAAATAGTATTTAAAATAATCAATAATTCAGTGTAAAATAATATATTATTCATATATTATATAAGTTAGTGTAGTTGGTCTAATTCATATTGTATACACACACGCATACTGAATATGTAAATAATCACTACACATCACACAAAATGCAGCAGCACGATCGTCCTATCGTCCTTGTTCTAATGCTAATAGGCCCTAGTCAGGTTAGATGTCAAGTCACCTTTATTTATATAGCGCTTTAAAGGTCCTAGATCACATAATTTTCACAACTCACATTTGCAATTCGTCAGCTGAACAGCTGGTATGTTGTTAAACAACAGTACAATCCTTTGAACACACTGCACTTCTATCCCTCACAGCCTCGTTTTCATTCCTGTCAAAAATTAAATATGGTGATAGTCTGACTAAGGTCTATAATATGCCTATTAGACAAAGTCCCTTTCAAGAAAAGTCTGTTCACTCGGTGGCCAAATGGAAGTTATTTCAGGAATGCAAGAACAAGTCCTATCTACTTGAATGGGGAAATCTTGAAATCTCAAAAACTCATATTTAAATAACTTTTAAAATCTGAAATCTGACACACCTGTCTCATGAATGTTGTTTGATATGCACAAATAGCATTAAATAAGCTTATATTTTCAGCCAGACCAGCCAATGTACATGTGCAGTCCTAAGCATGCATCCAAATCGTGTACTGAGTACTACATATGGATTTGAATTTACTACACGACTTTTAAAAAAGTACATTCTATATGGGTAGTATGAATGAAATTCTAATGTACTACATCCACCATGTTGTTACTATCACATGACCTACCAGAGTCAGTTGTGTCGCTTCACTTTCATTAATAAATCCTCTGATGTGGCCTTATGGGATAGTAAAGTGTCGATTTCATGCACACTTAAGAATCCTGGTGGAACTAGTAGGTCATCCATGTACTTTTTGCCTACCGTTTTGCAAATACTAGGAATTTGGCTTACTGTACAGTTTTTCGCATAATAGGGATAGGGAAGTATTCGATTTCAGACGCAGCATGTTTCTATGGTATCCGTAGTGACTTTACCAATTGGCCATTGGTTCTTTTATTTAGAAGGCGGGACTTATTCCGCCATATTGCGTGTTGAATTTTCTCCCACTCTTAAGCCCCATTCACACTGCACGTTGGTCCCGGGAAATTGCCAGAAAATTGCCGGAGTGCCTTCTGTGTGAACGCAAACACGTCCCGGGATTAATTCCGGGATTGATCCCGGATTGGGACTTAGTAACATTGCCAGGTTCAGTCCCGGAACGAGCGCTGTGTGAACAAAAGCCGGATCAATGCCGTAAAGGGTGCGTCGTCTTTATCGTTCGACAGTTTTACCGGGTGTTTTGAAGGTAGATCAACGTTCACACGACGAAAAATGTGTAAACTAGAATGAAGCAGTGAACAGGGAGCTCCTCACTATCCGCGCTGAAGCTGAAATCATTCTCCAGTTTAGTGAAATGGTGAGCGCGCATTATACACGTCACATGAAAGGTCACGTGTCTTTACGGGATCTTTACAGGTTGTGTGTGAATGCACGCACAGATTCCGGAAAATCACAGGCAGTGTGAATGCAGCAAATCTGACGATCCGGGAACAAATGCCGGAACACATTACCCGTGTATTTTCCAGAATCTCTGTGTGAAATGGGGCTTTAGTGAGCGCCCCAGCTTGGTATTTCTATAGTCTTGCTATTGGATGATTAGAAAATTGAGGTAATAAAGCTTAACGATTCCTAACGGCAAAGTTTAATACGTTTAAGAGTTACTTACTTAACCAGGTGGTTGATTGTATCAGGGTCTCGAGCAGACACCGTTCCAACCGAGCTGCCGGCAGGGGTGTCTTCGTCCACCTCAAAAATGTACAAGGCCCGACTGAAGACCGGAGGCTCGTCCACATCCGTGACCGTGATCCGGACAATCGCCGTGTCACTGAAAGGCCCCAGTTGCTCAAAGCGTCGATCTATATGCGTGTTGGTCACCTGCACCCGCAGTGAGTACAACCTCTTACTCTCGTAATCTAGTTGCTGAACGGGAGAAAGGTTACAAGAGCAAAGATAAGATGGTTAGTCCGGTCTTCGCGACCTTTCTGAATAAAGAAAGGCTTACTTTTCTGATATGTTTCAGCTTAGGTCTATTCGGTCACAGATTAACGACATGCTCTAGCAATGTCACCCTAAACTTTTCTAAATCTAAAGCTCGTTTTTGCATAGGAGTGCTTATCGCTCTCCCTTTTCTTCCGAGTTGAATGTCTTTTTCATAAAGGCAGGGCATCGTGCTTTAATGCAGCCTTTTAATTATGAAACGATTAAAGACTCAAGGTGCGATCTTTTACCTTTCGCCCATTCAGGCCTTCTTCCGTAGCTATCTTTCATTCTAGTTTAAGCAATAAGATTTGCATAATTGCCTGAGCCTCGTCAAAGCCTGACCTGACAGAGAGAGGAAATAAGCTATAGGCAGATTTCAGCAGGCAAATAGATCCCTGTGCCACACAAAAGGGAAAAAGGGACTTTTTTGGGCTGTGAATAGAATTAAGCACCTTTGTAAAGTTGATAGGACACGAAGGCTTCGATTTAGGGGATTACTTTCTAAGCACTTCGCTTCGTATGGGTGCATGCGTACGAAAGAATGAGAGAATGAGAATGAGGGAAAGACCGGCGGATGGTGCGGATTTTATTTCCAACCACCGACTTACAGTGTGATGTTTAAAACATTAGATATAGGGTCTGTTTACCTTCTTCACCGTTATCACCCCTTCCTGGCTGGTGCTGTCCGTGATGATATTGAACACGTCTTGCCCGTCGCCATCCAGGATGATGTACCACATCTCGGCGTTCTCTTCCACATCTGCGTCGTATGCTTTGATCCGGCCCACCGATGATCCGATTCCGGCCGACTCTGGAGTGGAGAGATGGTAGGTACCTGGAGAAGGAGAGCAAAATAAATCAATTGAGTAAACAGGCAGGTGTTTGTTCGAACTCTTTGTTCTCGAGCGAGGCGCTTCAGCGTGCATTTGTCTATTTGTTTATCCTTCTCTCGGGGGAAAAGCGGAGCTGCCTCTCAGTGGTTATTCTTTAATAGAATTTCAGCTCCGATGAGCCATTGGAGAAGGTTCTTTTTAAACTCAGTTTGTGGAAACTGTTTCTCATGTGGCTCTTGTATTGGATTTGAGACTGTGGCAAAGAGAGAAGGATTATCACCCCAAATGAAGCTCCTGCTGTGCTCTCTTTCTCTCTCTCTCTCTCTGCATCTCTCTGTCTTCTAGTTTCTATCCTTCTTTCTCTATCCACCCTTCTCTCTCACTCTATAAAAGCCTCTTTCTGTGGAGATTTTGTTCTGGGTTCACATTGTGACTCATCCTGGTCAGCAGGAGAAACGGGCCCCGAGCATTTCCATGATAATTCGGCTGAACCGTGACGTAGGTCTGTTGTGGTTCTTGTGAAATATCACTTGCGAAACTTGCCATCCGAACAGTTGATTTCATATGCTCATTATCTGTTTGCAAATCCAAGCACAATTCTGGTCATAATTTGTCTGATAATCTAGCCTGCATCAATTTTTAATAGTTGACTGGCAGTCAAACTCTTGTTCATTTGAAATGCTCTTTCTGGCTTGTTCTAGGCCTTTTGTTCTAGACATTTCAATAGCATTTTTCTTTAATGAAGTTCCATAGAAATTAGTCATAATTTAATTTTATTTGACCTAAAATTGGCTGTTTTTGCTACTATGCCTTTTAAGGCCTTCTTTTGTGGATTGAGCAGAAAACTTTGCATTTTGTGTGTTAGATTATGGCTACTTTGTATATTAAACCCTTTCAGTTAAAGATTTACAACAAGGGAAATTATTTATGTAGCTCAAATGGTGGATCATGCTGTTAACAACGCCAAGGTCAAGGTTTGCATTCCCTGAGAACACACAGACTAATGTAATATAGCTTGAATGCATTACAAATTGCTTTGGATAAAGGTTTCTGTCAAAATTTGATTTGTTTTGAATTTGAAGTTCAGTTCAGTTCTTTAATTTGATTCAAATTGAAGTAGCAAACATGATTTGGAATTGCATTTTATATGCAATCAAGGAAATAGAATTAAATCGAATTAAAAAATAATATTTTTTAGCTAAAAAAAAGGTTAGACAAACTATGAATGTTGGCTTGACTACAAAAAAGTTAAAGAAAATAATGCATAAAAATGTATTTTTAAAAAGTTATACTATAGGCCTTTTGGTGATAGATTTGAAAAAAAAAAAAACATTTTGTGGACCAGGGCGGAAGAACAATTTATTTCCGTGTTGAATCTGTGTTCCTTTCTAATTCAAAATCCAATACTGATGTCAAGATGTCTCCTTCGGGTCAACATATGCATGTGAGAGGAGAGCGTGTGCTGTCTTACTGTGGGGGAATCGAGGAGGACTGTTGTTGACATCCGCGAGA
This sequence comes from Schizothorax lantsangensis, assembly GCA_027422415.1. Lineage (NCBI taxonomy): Eukaryota > Metazoa > Chordata > Actinopteri > Cypriniformes > Cyprinidae > Schizothorax > Schizothorax lantsangensis. The sequence continues at coordinate 27,384,143 of CM049860.1, read as the reverse complement.
GTGATGTTGACTGTAGTGGTCCCGGAGAGACCTCCCATCTGTCCAGCCATGTCCTTAGCCTGAATCACCACCTGATAGTGCTCCCGGTTCTCTCGAATCATATTCGGAAGCGCCGTCCTTATGACGCCTGACAGGATGGACGGACACAGGTCTTGATAGGTGTTATCTAATGAGCTTCTCTGACTTCATTATTTATATCTTAATGTCATGCTAAAAAAGAAGGTTGGACGAGGGAAAAAAAACACAACCAAGGAAATGAATTCCCTGCCTTGGGGTATTTTAAAGAGCGAGTTTTAATTGAGTAGGACGTCAGTCTTCAAATGATGTTGTGATAAGGTTATTAGTACATGAGAGCAGAATTTAGGTATTTTTTTAAAGCACCACACACTTAAATCATACTAAATTCACTAAAATAGATAAAAAATTAAAATACGTTATTACATTAGAATAGAATTTACTTCTATTTACTATATATAAATCTATTTACTATATATATACGGTATATTGTGTATATATATAAATATATACAGTATACAAAATTAAAATAATAAAAAAATATAATAGCTATAACTATAATTATTATTATTAAAATCAAATATTGTACTGTCTGTTGTTTATATAGATTGTAAAGTAGATTTCATAAATGTGTTATTTGTTTTACTTTAATACAGCAAAATGCTGTATACAGTAATAGGATTATTACAGATTACAGTAATTAGCTTTTTAAGGAATTCTAAATCTTAATGGTCCTAAATGATGTCTTCGTTTTCTTTATGCAAATTATAATTTCTTATCCTTTGGTTTTAGGGTGAAATCTGATCAAGACATCTTTTCTCGACAGGCTTTATGCAATTCACCCACACATGTATGAAAGCATGTTAGCAAATCCTGTATCAACTTACTATTGTATCCCATCTTTTAATCATTTCAAATCATGCTTGTTCTCTCATCTTTTCCCAACTTACCCGTTTCAGGTTCGACTGAGAAATATGGCTGGCCCTGCAGTATGCTGTAAACCAGCTTGGCGCTGTTTCCATATGCTTCATCATCTGCATCAGTGGCTGTAACTCTTATTACGAATGCACCTTGAGAGAGACAGAGCAAAAGAGAATTATAGAGAGAGGTATTTCAGTCCTAACATGACTGTGAAACATGATCCCCACATCCAGTATTAAAACCTCAACCATGATCAAAGCAACGCATCCTAAAGGTGCACCATGAACGACAAATTCCTAGTTGTAAAACTAGCTATTAGCCTATATGATGAGACCCCCTCCCTCCCAGCATGAGCAGTGATCAAGGCGAATGCATGATCACTTGTGCTTTCATCTTCTTTATCTCGGTGCGTTTCTTATCTAAATCCTAGTCTCATAATTACTCCAGCTGCACGGTGAGATGGACATATCTTTAATTGTAGTTTTTCTTTTGCCCGCTCTCTCTGGGTCATCCCATTCATTTTCCGCTCTGATGGAATCTGCTGTATGTTGCTGGGAAACGTCAGACTAATAATCTGCTCAAAGAAACTTTATAATTAGACCAATTAATCTAGAACTAACATGATTTTGGGGGGTTCATTTTCAGCTCGACACAGCTTTGGACATCTGTAGGAGGAAAAAAAAAATGTCTCTGATATGAAAAGCTCTTGGAAATTTGGCCATGGAGTAAAGTAAACCAACTCATTTGGCTGCTTATATTTGGCTCTAAAGTAATGTTCTACTATAGGCTAAGCAATATATTAAATATTCACAATATTTAATATGTTTTTGCTGGTGATTCACAATATATCATAAGTACAGTAATTTTGCAATCCTTCCTTTATTCACTACTCACCAGTATGAAAGTGGAAATGTTGAAAAAGCAAATTTTAACTTCAGTACCAAAACAAACGTCATTGTTGTTGGTAAGTTTGATTAATTTCTGTGTACAGTGTGTATTTTTTTTTTTTTGTAATAATACATGAGGATCAAAAGTGTTAATTAAGTGTATATTATAAGTGTTATATTTAATATAACATATTTTATATTTAGTATATATTTTATATATTACTAATACTATACTACAATATAATTACAATGTGTATATATATATATATGAAAGACGTAAATACTACTTTTTAACTTAAAACTGAATATATATTTGTAACGGGGCTGACGAGACGTGAGACGTGCGGATCCATGTGCAAGCTTTTATTATAAGACATGGTCAATACAGGCAGGGTCGGGCAGTAGCAAACAGGTATGGCATGGGCAAGACACAAGAGTAGTCCTTAGGCAAGCGTGGGTCGGCGATCGGCGAACTTAATCCAGAGGGCTAGGCAGAGAGAATAATCCAGGAGCACGGGCAGGAATCAGAACACAAGAAATCTAACAGGGAAAACTGGGAAACGCTTGGTAAGGTAGCTAGGCTAAACAATACTCGGCAGAGTGTGAGAGAAAGTCCAGAGTTTATATAGTGTGTGTGTGTGTGTGTGTGTGATTGGATGATGGTGATTGAGAGATGGTGAACAGGTGCAAGCATGATTATAGTGAACAGCTGTGTGGGTGCAGTGAATGCTGGGAAATGTAGTCTAAGAGTGATCTGTAACTGTGTGAAAGTCCATGTGCTGGGAGAGTGACCTCTAGTGGTGAATGAAGGAAAGTTCATGGCCAGGATTCATGACATAGCCCCCCCCTAAGGAGCGGCTTCCAGACGCTCCTAAACAATCCTAGGTGGGCGGTGGAACGGAGGCGGAACAGGGGGAGGGACGGAGGGCCAGGTCCATGTGGAAGCCAGGGCGGAGAGGATGGAACTGGAGCCCCCCAGGGCGGAACAGATGGGACCAGAACCCGCCAGGGCGGAGCAGACGGACCCGGAGCCCACCAGGGTGGAGCAGATGGGACCAGAGCCCCCCAGGGCGGAGCAGACGGGACCAGAGCCCCCCAGCGCGGAGCAGACGGGACCAGAGCCCCCAAGGGGGGAGCAGACGGGACAAGAGCCCCCCAGGGCGGAGCAGATGGACCTGGCGCCCACCAGGGTAGGGCAGACAGACCCGGAGCCCACCAGGGCGGAGCAGATGGACCTGGGGCCCACCAGGGTAGGGCAGACGGGACCAGGACCCACCAGGCGGAGCAGATGGACCTGGAACCCACCAGGGCGGAACAGACGGGACCAGAGACCACCGCAGGGAAGCAGACTGGGCAGGTAGCCCTGATAGAACCTGGAAGCAGAGGAGAACAAGGACAAACAACACAGGGAGAGCAGAGACAGACAACACTGGGAGAACAGAGACAGACAACACTGGGAGAGCCTTCCCGATCTCAGGGGCCGTGCCAGGGCAGGACAGGAAATCCCAGACGGCCTCCGTAGCCATGACAGGGCCGGACAGGGAATCACCGACGGCCTCCTTAGCCGTGTCAGGACAGGGCGTGAGTTCATAGACAGCCTTCCTAGCCGTGACAGGACAGGGTGAGAGTTCATAGATGGCCTCCATGGCCGGGACAGGACAGGGTGAGAGTTCATAGACGGCCTCCATGGCCGGGACAGGACAGGGCGAGAGCTCACAGACGGCCTCCATAGCCGTGACAGGACAGGATGAGAGCTCACAGACGGCCTCCATAGCCGTGACAGGACAGGATGAGAGCTCACAGACGGCCTCCATAGCCGTGATAGGACAAGATGAGAGCTCACAGACGGCCTCCATAGCCGTGACAGGACAGGATGAGAGCTCACAGACGGCCTTCTTAGCCGTGACAGGACAGGGTGAGAGCTCACAGACGGCCTTCTTAGCCGTGACAGGACGGGGTGAGAGTTTACAGGAGGATACCACCGACACCTCTGGGGGTTCTGCAGTTAACGCCGCCACCTCTGGAGGTTCTACGGTGGTAACCTGACCGGGTGAGAGTATATTGCTGGGCGCCACCACCTTGCCAGGGGCTGAGGCTCGCACCACCGCTTGGGGAGGTTCTGCAGCAAATGCCTTCCCCTGGGGCAGTACAGTGGTGGTGTATGTGGCCCAAATGCAACATAGTGCGATCCCCACCCTGGGAAGCGCTTCAGACAGGGTAAATAGTTCATGGACAGGAGGGTCAAAGTGAGTGGATTTGGAGATACCAGCAGTGCGTACAGACACCAGCGGTGCATCCCTCAAGCTGGATATCAACCGGAGAACTCGAAGGACTGACCTTAAATCTCTCGGTGTGACAGAGTCTGGCAGTTCCGCTGAGACTTGAAGAGACTCCGGTTGTTCCACTGTGACGTGGTCTGACTCTGGCTGGTCAGCTGTGACGTGGTCTGATTCTGGCTGGTCAGCTGTGACGTGGTCTGACTCTGGCTGGTCAGCTGTGACGTGGTCTGACTCGGGCTGGTCAGCTGTGACGTGGTCTGATTCTGGCTGGTCAGCTGTGACGTGGTCTGACTCGGGCTGGAGAACTGAGACGTGTTGTGGATCTGGCTGGTGAGCTGAGGCGTGGTGTGGTTCTGGCTGATGAGCTGAGACGTGTTGTAGCTCTGGCTGTTGAGCTGAGGCGTGATGTGGCTCTGGCTGATGAGCTGAAACAGGGGTTGATTCCTGATGGTCAACGGTGGCTTGGCTTGACTCGTGACGATCAACTGTGGCTTGGCTTGACTCGTGATGATCAACTGTGGCTTGGCTTGACCTTTTAACATCGGCTGTGACTTGACTTGGTTCTTTAACATCAGCGGCTACTTGACTTGGCTCTTTAACATCAGCGGTGACTTGACTTGGCTCTTTAACATCAGCGGTGACTTGACTTGGCTCTTTAAACTCTGCGGTGACTCGACTTGGCTCTCTAACATCAGCGGTGACTTGACTTGTCTCTTTAACATCAGCGGTGACTTGACTTCTCTCTTTAACATCAGCGGTGACTTGACTTCTCTCTTTAACATCAGCGGTGACTTGACTTGGCTCTTTAACATCAGCTGGGACTTGACTTGGCTCCTTAACATCAGCGGTGACTTGACTTGGCTCTTGAACATCAGCTGGGACTTGACTTGGCTTGTGATTGGCAGCAATGATGCTACGGGGTGTTGTTGTCGCCGCCATTTTATGAGCGTGCTCTAGCGTGGCTGTGTTCAACCAATTGGGTGCGGTGTCTCGTTCCTCCGCGACTCCCACAGTGAACGTTGAACCAACAGTCAGTAGGGCATAGTCCAAAAACTGAGCGAGTGAAGCACGCGTACCCTCGCGTCTAAACTCAGATCTCATAGGTTGATGAATGCCATCGCAAAAAATCTCAATCAGAGTAATGTCCGGCAAATCTGAATAGTTCGCGATGGCTAAGAACTCTCTGATATGTTGCTCCAGTGATCGAGGACCTTGTTTAAGGGCAAACAGGATTCTTGTCGTTTCCATACCTTCTGAATGACCGTCTGAGAAGCTGCTGGATCCTAGTGGGCCGAGTATTCTGTGACGGAGCTGACGAGACGTGAGACATGCGGATCCAATTGCAAGCTTTTTATTAGAAAACATGGTCAAAACAGGCAGGGTCGGGCAGTAGCAAACAGGTATGGCATGGGCAAGACACAAGAGTAGTCCTTAGGCAAGCGTGGGTCGGCGATCGGCGAACTTAATCCAGAGGGCTAGGCAGAGAGAATAATCCAGGAGCACGGGCAGGAATCAGAACACAAGAAATCTAACAGGGAAAACTGGGAAACGCTTGGTAAGGTAGCTAGGCTAAACAATACTCGGCAGAGTGTGAGAGAAAGTCCAGAGTTTATATAGTGTGTGTGTGTGTGTGTGATTGGATGATGGTGATTGAGAGATGGTGAACAGGTGCAAGCATGATTATAGTGAACAGCTGTGTGGGTGCAGTGAATGCTGGGAAATATAGTCTAAGAGTGATCTGTAACTGTGTGAAAGTCCATGTGCTGGGAGAGTGACCTCTAGTGGTGAATGAAGGAAAGTTCATGGCCAGGATTCATGACAATATTGCTGTTTTTAATGATGTAATATTTTATTGATACGTATTAGTGCTGTCAAAAGATTAATCACATCCAAAATAAGTTTTTGTTTACGTAATGTATGTGTGTGTGTATTATGTATATTTAAATACACACACATGCATGTATATATTTAAGATAAATATGTTTTGTTTATATTTTAATTATACTTACAGTATCTCACAAAAGTGAGTACACCCCTCACATTTCAGCAAAAAAAAATGTATAATTTCTCAAGGGACAATACTGCACAAATGAAACTTGGATATATTTTAGAGTAGTCAATGTGCATCTTGTATAGAAGTACAAATTTGCTGACCTCTAAATATAACTCAACTTTTAACCATTATTGTCCAAATAACTGGCAACAAAAATGAGTACACCCTAAGTGAACATGTCAAAACTGTGTCCAAAGTGTCAATATTTTGTAGGGGCACCATTTTATCTAGCACTGCCTTAATCCTCCTGGGCATGGAATTCACCAGAGCTGCACAGGTTGTTGCTGGCATCCTCTTCCACTCCTCCATAATGACATCACGGAGCTGCTGGATGTTAGACACATGGTGCTTCTCCACCTTCCGCTTGAGGATGCCCCACATGTGCTCAATAGGGTTCAGGTCTGGAGACATACTTGGCCACTCCATCACCATCACCTTCAGCTTCATCAGCAAGGCAGTTGTCATCTTGGTGGTGTGTTTGGGGTGGTTGTTATGTTGGAAAACAGTTTATGAAGGGAGGGCATCATCTTCTGCTTCAGAATGTCACAGTACATGTTGGAGTCCATGTTTCCCTCAATGAACCACAGCTCCCCATTACCAGCAGTAGTCATGCAGCCCCAGACCATGATGCTACCACCACCATGCTTGACTGTAGGCAAGGCACAATTTTCTTGGTACTCCTCACCAGGGCGTCGCCACACATGCTTAATTTTTTATTTTATTTACATTTTTAATTTTAATTAAATGCTGGACACCATCTGAGTCAAACAAGTTTACCTTAGACTCATCAGACCACAGGACATGGTTCCAGTAATTCATGCTCTTGGCCAGATTGTCTTCAGGAAACTGTTTGCAGGCAGTTTTGTGAGCCAACTTCAGAAGAGGCTTCCTTCTGGGACGACGCCCATGCAAACCGACTTGTTGCAGTGTGTGGCGTATGGTCTGAGCACTGACAAACTGACCTTACACTTCTGCAACCTCTAAAACAATGCTGGCAGCACTCATGCATCTGTTGAAGCCAGCTTCTGCACCTGACGCACAGCACAAGGACTCAACTTCTTTGATCGACCCTTGCGAGGCCTGTTCCGAGTGAAACCCGTCTTGGAAAACCTCTGTATGACCCTGGCCACTGTACTGTAACTCAGTTCCAGGCTGTTACCGAACTTCTTATAGCCTAGGCCATCTTTGTGGAGAGCAACAATTCTAATTCTCAAATCCTCAGAGTTCTTTGCCATGAGGTGCCATGTTGAACATCCAGTGGTCAGTATGAGAGAATTGTACTCAAAGAACCAAATTTTAACTGCTCTAAAACAAGATACACAAATTTGTATGGTCCTGTCAAGCAGACAAAAACATGAACATGATGAATAGGACATGTGGCTTTGCATGGTTAAACGCCGTATAACTGTTATCACTTAGGGTGTACTCAGTTTTGTTGCCTGCTTTTTTGACAATAATGGCTGTATGTTGAGTTATTTTCAGAGGACAGTAAATCTTTACTGCTATACAACTTGCACATTGACTACTCTAAAATATATCCAAGTTTAATTTCTATAGTATTGTCCCTTGAAAAGATACTAAATTGATTGCTGAAATGTGAGGGGTGTACTCACTTTTGTGAGATACTGTATATATAATATAAATTATATGAATATAAGTTTATACATCTGAATACATGTAAATATTTTCGAAATATATACTATATGTGTGTGCATTTATATATACATAATAAATGTACACAGTACACACACATATATTATGTAAACAAAAACTTTTATTTTGGATGTGATTAATTGCGATTAATCGTTTGGCAGCACTAATACATATACTTAAACATTATTGTATTAATTCAATGAACCAAAAAAAAAACTATATTAAATATGAATATACATTTTGCATCTGTTTGGTTCTACTATATCTGGCCATTTCAGATCAATCAGATCTTCGATTTTGATTTTGAATGTCATCAAAATGCTGAAAAATGTCAGTATTTTTCTCTCTTTTTGTAGCTATCGCTCACCCCATGTGCTACTGGAAGTCTTATAGTGTTTTCAAGTGTGTAGTACACCATTGCCAATAAAAGTCTGATCTTGGCCTGGTCTCAGATAATAACTAGAGACAACAGCTTTTCTCCTGCCACATGAAGGGTAAAATCACTCCTCATTCATAGTTGCCAACCGCGCTTTCTATTACACTCACGGCTTCCTGTGAGTAGTTTCCTCAGAGGTTGCTCAGTTCTCATTTGTGTACTGACATCTTACTGCTCGTTCTTCTCAATAGACTTTAGAGGTGACTTCGCGGCTTCTCAGTCTCACCTCTGAAGGTGGACTGAATGCACATGTTGTTTCTGCCATGGATCAGCGGCGTCCTTGGCATCAACAAGACCTCCGCCGAGCGACGTTCGCTCTTCGAACAGCTCGAAGAATACTAATGAATGCGGAAACATCTGTCGCCCTCCGATCCCATTCCGATAACATGGAGGGAAACAGAGTCTCAGGCTTCATGGATGGCCAGATCTGATTAACGACAGGCACGTTCGCAACACATGGCCGGTTTGTTTGGCTTAAACGCCAGTGCCACCGTGACCTCACTGTTTGGCAAGCAGAGCCGTTCCTGAATTCGTACACGGTCGGGAGAAAGGAAGAGCTCAAGCGAAGTGTCAAACGAGCACGGTGTCCCATTTATGTTACGGAGTACCGGGGATGATGTAACTTTGTACCCCACGGAGAAATACGGATATGAAAGGAAGAACGAGCCTAACGGAAAGAGAAACGGAAAAGAAAGGCTGAGCTTGGGTTTCAAGTGCAAAAGCCTGAGGGGAAAAAGACTGTGGTCCATTTACAAGGCTGATTTTACCAGATTGTGTTGAATAAATAACTCTGGCCACAGTTGAACTGTTGTAACTTTTACATCTGTGAGGGAAATAAATATCGGTAGTGACAGCGAATTTGCCATGTATCATGTTAAGAATGAATTAAACAACATTGCTTGTAAAACACAGGTGCTTTGAGACTCTCGACGGTGGAGGCATAAAGGCGATCAGACGCTGGAATGTAAGAATCCAACAGAGTCCCTGAAGCTTGAGTGGAGTGGTGTTGCATTCGTCTGAAAGGATGACTGGTAGTGTTTCATGCCTCAGGGATCCATCTTTCAACAAACACGGTTGCATTAAGATCTATTCTCCAATGAGACATCCAGAACTTAACAGAATTTTGAATACCTTTACGCTTTAATAGCACATTTCATTTTGATGTCACATAGAAAATGTCACGGCAAGGACGTGACGATAGTGCTGATTGGCCGATGACACCTCAAGAATGAATACAGTCCCAAACCCTTCACTAGTGACTGAGCTGTGACTTGAAAGCCAGCAGACAGGGAAACATATTAGTCAATTTCATGCTTCAAAAATACTGGGTACTAGTGAAGCATCTACCATAATATAATGAAATATTTGTGATTTCTGACAGCATGTTGCTTGCTAACTTTTTTTTTTTTCCCATTGCATCAGACAACACAGCTACTTCTGAATAGTCACTGAAAGAGATTGCCGTTTTTGGTCTAGATGTTTTAGTCATTCCATCTACCAGCAGGGGATAACTAACCTTTTCTAACCAATGAGGACGGGTTAGTTTGAATCAAGCTCATTTTCTTTCAAGTCCTGTTTCTTCCTTTTTCTGGTGTAAGGGAGAGCGAGGTAACCAGTGACTCTTTGTTTTCTAGACAAGGATAACTAATATGATAATTGATATGCCTAATTATATTATATTTCTCCTTTTTAACAGAAATTATGGAAAAAGCGTCTACAACATAAGGCCACAGAAAAATGACCTCTCCAAAAAAGACAGTATCATGTCAAGTGGTACGCTAAAGCACTGGTTGGTTATTCGTTCGTTCGTTCGTCAGCCTACATCATGAAAAATATTCAAAATAAGAAAAAATATTATAATACTACTTGTATTTTATTAGAATATTATTATTATTATCACTACAATTAATTACAATAACAGTTTGGGATATGATTATTATTATTGTTGTTGTTATTAAAATTACTGTGTCCCTCTCAGTCACAGGCAGGTTTATGTGATGGGCCATTTCTATAATGAAGATTGTGCTCTAGGGGGCATTAAATCTCACCCTTTAATTATTATTAAGGTGTCAAAATGCAAAAGTAAAAATGCGAAAAGATTTAATTTCTGTTTGGTAACCTCTGACACATTGTGTCAAGCGTTCTCAAACAGTGCTTTATGAATTGACAAACACAAATAGGTACACCAGGACAACTTCAAGCATAATTTCCTCATTTCCTAGTGATTAATCTTTGATTCATTTGCCAGGTCACAATGATTAAGATCCACAATGATTATCTTATCATAGCACAAAATCTTTAATCAAAACCGGCTGCCTTGTTTTTGTCGGAACTGCAAATGAGTTTTGATTCATTTGAGATAAACCTGCGGGTTAATTTGTTGCTTCGTGAAGAGTAATTGATTTCAGCTTGCTGCATCCCGTTCATTTGCTTTGATTCTCTCTGCCGCTCTTAATGGGTTTAAAATCACTGATAATTGAATGAATTCAGACGGGATATTGTAAGATCTTTATCCTCCCTGCAAATCATGTGAAGTTGAATGTTTGTCATAGTTTTAATCAGCGTTGATTAAGTGGCTGTAAGAAAGTGTTTTCCATTTAGCGAAAAAAAAAAAAAAGTCTTTCTCTTTATTGGCCAATGTCACTTTGCTCGTCATGGTGGAGACAGTTTTGACTGCTTGGCAAACACGCATCCACTTTTTCCGCTCAACATGTAATCATTTCAAATTATCCTTCTGAAATCTTTTGTTTTTAAGCCTGTTTTATATATTTAAGAAAAAGTCTCAACTCAGTCCATAGCTACTTTATTTTGCTTTGGATGTTTTTATGGAGGCACTTTGACGTAAATGAGATTCTTGTGTGAGTGAGTATGTGATTGGCATTAATGAAAATAACTTGCACCTGGATGTAAAAATCTGCATAATAGTTGTCATTTGATGTATTCATGAGTTTTTGTATGTAAAATGTGGAGAACTGCAATTCTAGTTCCAACCAGGAGGATTGTAAATATGTATGTGTGTGAAGTAAATAATCACATTTTAGATACTGTCAAAACGTTGATATTGTACATTTCAGTTCCCTCTAAAAATAATAAAATAATAATAATGACATTAAAATAATAATTAATCCAAAAAATAAAAATATGCATGAAAATATATTTACCCTCAGGCCTTTCATCTGTAGATGAGTTTGCTCCTTCATCAAAAATCAAAATTTAGCATCACATCACTTGCTCACCAATGGATCCTCTGCAGTGAATGGGTGCCGTCAGAGTGAGAGTCCAAACAGCTGATAAAACCATCAAAATAATCCACAAGGAATCCACACGTCTCCAGTTCATCAATTAACGTATGTGAAAAGCTGCTTTTTTGTAATAAATCCATCATTAAGATGGATTTTTAAGGCTAAAAGCTCCAGACTAAAATACAAGTCCTCTATCTATGATACTGCTTTCCGGTGAAAAAGTCAACTCATCTGAATCGGGAGAAATATGCACAGATTAAGCACCATTTACTACTAGTCAAAACAATCCTAAATGCATATGTTGTTTTGATGTGAGAGACAACAGGAGATGGACTTTTTCACTGGAGGGAGCGTTATTATAGATTATAGACCTATATTTTGGCTAGAAGCAAAGGTTTGAATTTAAAACACCATGATGGATATGTTTCTCATAAACATGTAGCTTTTCATTCCAATTAGACATTAACAATACTTGTCAATTGTTGTGATGTTTTTGTGATCAGCTATTTAGACTCTCATTCTGACGGCACCCATTCACTGCAGAGTATCCATTGATGAGCAAGTGATGTAATGCTAAATTTCTCCAAATCTGTTCAAGTGAAGAAAAACTCATCTACATCTTGGATGGCCTGAAGGTGAGTACGTTTTCAGAAAATTTGAATTTCCTTCAACCCCATATAAGCAGAAAAGCATTATATATAATCCATAACAATACGTTTTCTCCTTAAAAAAATAACTTTTGTGAATTTGGCAGAACATCTTGAGCCAGCAACTCATACTCACCAACATTCGACATCTCTGATACACTGGCCATGTAGGTGTCCTTGGCAAACTTTGGCTCGTTGTCATTGATGTCATGGATTTTGATGATGAATTCCGAGGCCTTCTCCAGATCCTGTCCGGAGGTTTTGTTGACGGCTTTGGCGCTCAGTGTGTACAATGCTTTCTCTTCTCTGTCAAGCCTCCTGATGGCGTGGATATCACCCGAGTTCTCGTCAATCTCGAAAATACTTCCGGCCCCGTCTCCGGTGAGGACGTACTTCACATTTCCATCTTCCGTGTCCACGTCTGAGTGAAGCTGAAAAGCGCAAAGATAGTTTTGTTGGAATTAACAGTTCCCGAATTAACTGTTTTCTTAGCGTGCGACTGGCAAATTGTTCGCAAATATACTCAGTCTGTCAAGGCAAAATGTTCAGGCGGTGGCCCTAAACCTTGTGCAAATGGAAACAGAAATTAAACCATTCACTAAATGCAGTTTAAGCCCTTGCTGGCTGAAGTCGGAATGTGTTTCTTGAGCAATGTTTTTAAATGAGTCATGAATATGTGAATAAGAATGTGAATTTGCTCAAAGGCCCCGGCGCTCGGTTTAATTTTCTTTATGGGTGCAGCTTGAAATTTCGACTTAAGTATTTCATTCACATCAGTATCAGTAATAGTTTCACAATTCTTCTTTTCCTATTCAACAGCAAACACAGAGCGCCGAATGGCGATCTCGCCATTATCTGCAGGAGCGCAGAACTTACTGTGTAGAAAGCTCTGTGTTTGCCGTGGTTGACAGCATATGGCAGATATCTCAGAAAACTGTCAATAGACTCCTGTACCTTCAAACTGTGGAGGAAAGATACGACCGGTTTTGTTCTGAACAGTCACAATTACACAAAATGCTCCTTCAGAGCAGAACTTTCATTTTACACCTGTCTCTTAGCAACAAGAGGAAGCCCGACAGCCCTCTCCATTTGATTGCAGTTCCTCTTTTCCTGATTAGGATTTAACCAGAAGAGGCCAGCCATGCAGCCCTGGACAAAATATCCAATCAGCATAGGTGCCATAAAATGTTTCATATTTAATAAATGAACAATCAACGCCCGAAAGAAGCTGCAAAAACAGCCCTTGTTTTCCTAAGCTGCAAATAAGAAGAATCAAAAAACATCTTCCATTCTAAGAGTGGCATGCTAAGCATTGCACCCTACAATTTCATAATCTGTCCACTTACGGCTAAATGTACACTATAATTGGAAACGATTTTAGAGGCTTTTCTAACTACTGTTATCAGGATGTAGATAATTTGACACGTAACAATTAAAACCTCAATTTGGAGGTTGCGTCATTGTAAAGCAGCATTCCTCTCTGTCCTGGAACTGAATTAGGTATCTATTACACACACAATTGCATTAACAGCACACTAGCATGCTGCTCTGAGAAATGGCTATCTTTACTTTAGTAGTTTTATGTCCTGGCATAGGCGATTGTAGGAGGCAGGCCTGTGTGAATGCGATTTCGTTTCATGTTTACCACAAAGCAGGGTTATTATATTGAACTAAAACTGAAACCATACATTTTTGTTACTTCTAATAAAGTAAATGTTAATAAACTAAAATATATGGAAGCCCATTTCCACCACTGAATAAAAAAAAAATTAATTAAAAAGTAACTGTGACTTTTTATCTCACAACTCTGACTTGTTCTCGCAATTTGCAATTCTAACTGTTCTTCTCAGAATTGTGAGACATCAATTCTGAGAAATTAAGTCAGAATTGCAAGATATAAACTCACAATCTCACAATTTTTTTTTTCTTCTCAGAATTGTCATATAAATTCACAATTGCAAGTTATAAAGTCAGAATTGCGAGATGTAAAGTCAGAATGGAAGGATATAAACTCGCAATTGTGAGAAAAAGTCATAATTGTGAGATAAAAAGTCACATTTTCCTTTTTTTATATTTTATTCAGTGGCGAAAGTAGGCTAACATAATAATAAATTAAATAACACAAAAAATAAACACAAAATCGTATAATTTTCATTTAGTTTAACTTTGTTATACTAAAGTAAATGGAACTGAAATTAAATAAAACAAAAACTATTAAAACTGGTGAAAATACACAACAAAAATACTAAACTTTAATTAAAATGAAAACGAAACATCAAATTAAATTTAAAATGTACAAAAAAAAAATCTCAAAAATACTAAAACAATCTTGCTGCAAGTTACAGTAAGGCATGTATTAGTTATTTCATGCTTAATCCTCTCATACCAGTTGTTAAACATGTTAACATTAGCGGTTAATAAACAGAACTGCGTGTGTCTTGCAGAAGAACATTGTAGCCGGAGCTACTTCTCTCTGTTTATGTCTATGACGAATCACGCAGGTACCGGGCTACTCCGCGGCGGTACCTACCCGAACCAGTCTAAAATAGTCCGAATATAACCACTTATTATAGGTGTACCGTAGTGATTCAGGACAAGCCAAAAACACGGTTTGGAAAATGGATTCATGGTGTACTCGCTTATTATTTAAATTTTGTAAATTTAAAAACACAAAAAAAGTTACGGACTGCAGCTTTAAGCCTAGTGAAGTCACAAAATAAATTGCAACAAAATGCACCTCTCCAAGAGATATACATACTCAACCCTCATGGGTGCAAACCCTTGTGCTGCTAGTTTTTCCATGAACAACTATAGAAGAATCATACTGGTCGTTCTTTTCCATCCATTTAGTCCCCATGGGGACGAAAGCTTCAGAAAAGATGCAAGAGTACTATTAAGACACGCTAAAAATACCACACATGACTCGTGCACTCTATTCTAAGCCTTCTGAAGTTCTTTTTTTTGAAGAACAAACTGCATTTTGTTGAATTTCACTGATATTTTTCTCTTCCAGTGAGCTTAAGCAGTACATTTGTGAACTGGATGAACTGATTCATCAAGAAGGTCTGACTCAATATGATTCATTCATGAATCAAACATCCGTTCTTCTCTCATGAGCACACCATGGAGAACAACGACGCATGTCAAGATTTTCAGTGAGTAAATATCTCAATTTTATTCTGTTCCTCGTACAA
Source organism: Schizothorax lantsangensis (assembly GCA_027422415.1). Lineage (NCBI taxonomy): Eukaryota > Metazoa > Chordata > Actinopteri > Cypriniformes > Cyprinidae > Schizothorax > Schizothorax lantsangensis. The sequence goes on along the minus strand of CM049860.1, from coordinate 27,368,816 downwards.
ATCAGTGTGTGAATCAAATGGACTGCTTTACCATAGAAAGAATGTCATACAGGAGTGGAATGGCATGAAGGCGAGTAAAAAATGACCTTTTAGACTTTATTAGGGGTTTGGACCCTCTCATATTAAAATACAGGAATCACATTTGTGTTTTGCATGGGGGAAAAAAGTCTCTTTTTCTCAACTAAAAGCTTTTTCATTATAGTGTTGTGTTTGAATTTTCTGGCCTCCCCAGTGGCTGTCTGATTGGTTCTCAATTCCCATCAGCAAGCTGATGAGTCAATTATACATATTTTTGTTTATACCTTATTTTATGTTTGATCATAACACAAACACAAAACAGAGAGGGTCATGTATGTCATCATTTTTTGGTCCTCATATTTGCTTAGTGTTTTGAAAGTGTAGGGTGTCCAATCATCTTTTTTTTTGGAAGAAGTATTTGTTCACCAAAGCTGCATTTAAAAAATACAAGAAAAACAGTAATATTGTGAAATATTATTGCAATTTAAAATAACTGTTTTCTATTTGAATATATTTTAAAACGTAATTTATTCCTGTGATGGAAATATGAATTTTCTGCAGACATTACTTCCTTCTTCAGTGTCACATGATCCTAATATGCTGATTTGGTAATGAAATTGGTTGTGCTGCTTAATGAAGTATGTAATTTTTTTTTTTTCCTCCTAGAACTGTTTGATGAACAGAGAGTTCACATTTATTTAAAATAGAAATAATTCGAAATATTATGTGTTTACTGTCATTTTTGATCAATTTATTGCTTCCTTGCTGAAAAGAGGTAACCATTTCTTGAAAAAAAATAAATATTATTGACCTCATGCTTTTCAGTGGTAGTGTAATTTAGAGTTTTATGATAGAGTATGATACAGTTCATTACAGTAACATTTACAATGGTCAAAACACACAAAAGCAAAATAGTCCACCTTTTTTACCACATGGAGAAAAGTGTAATTTTGCACTTTACACTAGAAAGTCCCTGGTTTTTATTTCAGACATCTTATGCAAGTGTATATGCACTGTTTACAGAGAGATTTCTCTTACAGTATGTCAGAACTGGCTGTGTAGAGGTGACATACGTAACACAAGTTTGATTAGTTTTGTGAACCTCTGTCTCAGAGTTGGTTCACACTCTATTGATCGTTCGGGTCTCCTGGGATTGTGCTGTCACCGCTGACACAGAGAGAGAAGAGAGAAACATACACCGCTCGCTCACAAAAAAAGCCATTCGATACCAGAATGACGTCAGCCATTATGGACCGTATCAGTTATCCATATTTACAGCATAACCGCACAGTTTAAATTACAATAATTGTTGCTGACACTTCAAATCTCACAGCGTGAAAAAGAAAAATTAATTATCTTGGAGATACAGCTTTGAAATATGTATAAAGCAACTGTTTTAGCAACATGTGACAGCATCAGTGAGTAAATCCAGATGGTAGATATACAACACATTTTCACACTCTGTTCTAATGCTATTAAAAGCTGGTTTGTGGGTTTTTTATGGTATTTTACTGAAATCTAAAAAATCTTGAAGAGCCTATATTTGACATCTGACAAATGTACTGTATTAGCAGATGCACAATGTATATAATTGGATTACATCAGGGGGGTTTATTCTCCAGTGGTTAGAAGTGACATATCGCTCCAGCATTAGAAAGTTGAGAGAAAGTTATGTCAATGTTGTTCAATCATAGTCAAACAGTGTGGCAAATTTAATACAAATTCCCATTTTACTCAGAATTCTAAATGCACGAAAATATGCAGCTGAAGGTTTGTGTGGAAATCTAGAAAAATATCAAATATGAAGTACTTAGTACTTCATATATGAAGTACTATATATATATATAGATAGATAGATAGATAGAAAGATATATATATACTGTACAGAATGGACTGAAATGCTGCAATGGACATTATTTTTGCAGTCCAGTCAGCGGTTGTTATGACATTGTGATGGCTAATCTCATGAATATTAATTAGGCCGTGCTGACGTTGCTTGGTAACCTTTTTAGACTGCCCAGTCATGCAAGTAATTAATATTCATGAGGCAAACCTTCACCATAGTATGCCTCTTAAGTCATATCCTGTGCTTTTGAGTTCTGGCATTTGAGATTCAATATCAGACCATACTTTTAAAATAATTTAATTTCAAATGAATGCGATTCTTTTGAACTTTCTATTCATCAGTCCCGGAAAAACGATAACATGGTTTCCACAAAAATATGAATCGTCACCACTGTTTTCAACATTGATGATAAGTGTTTCTTGAGCAGCATATCATCATATTAGATTGATTTCTGAAGGATCACTAAAGACTGGAGTAATGATGCTGAAAATTCAGCTTTGATCACAGGAATAAATTACATTTTAAAATATATTCAAATAGAAAACAGTTATTCAAAATTGTAATAACAATCACAATATTACTGTTTATGCTATATTTTTGATCAACTAAATGCAGCCCTGTTGAGAATAAGAGATGTCTTTCAGTAAAATTAAAAAGCTTTCTGACTCCAAACTATTGAATGGTTATGTAAGTGCACATATAGTAATACAATACATTATGCAATATGTATTGATTTGACAACCGCTTATAAAGCAGAGTATTTGATCTTCTCAAAAAGATGCCAAAACTATAATATTGATCATTTAACATCATTTAACATCATTATTAGCAATATGATGTTTAAACAATACAATGTTAAACAATGTTAAAAGCTCAATAGTCAAAAGAAAATGTTGCTTTATGTTAGATGAGTGCAGATGTAGTACCGCATGTTTTGTAATTTCCCCATCTTGTTAAGACTGTGTGCAGCGTGTGCTGTCATTCATTTCTGACGAGCAGACACTGCAGACTCTGTCGCTGCAGGGGGTTTGTGGGTCAGTGGATATGTGCACACATCAGACGTCTGTAGTTCTTTTCTCTTTTTTCTTTCTTAGTGCAGGGGCATAAAAAGCACCTTTACTTGTTTGAAAAATTAGGTGTTAAAACTATTGGGAATTATAGTAGACAGCAGGAGTGCACTTTGGTTGAGTCGGCTGTAAGTCCAGCACTTCGAAAGACATCAGTCAGTAAATACAGTTGCAGGATGGATGGATGGATGGATGGATGGATTTAATGGTTTGAAACTGCTTATATATATATATACAGTACCAATCAAAAGTTTGTCAATAACCTTTTGAAAGTTTTTGAAAACAGTCTTGTATGCTCACCAAGGGTGCATTTATTTGATTAAAAACACAGTAAAATAATAATATTGTGAAATATTCTTACAATTTTAAATAACTATTTTCTATATTACAAATGTAATTTATTCCTGTGATGCAAAGTAGATTTTTTTTCAGCATCATTGCTTCAGTCTCCAGTGTCACACGATCCTTCAGAAAATTCTTATATGATGATATGATGCTCAAGAAACATCTTTTTTTTATTATTATTAATAGAAAGTTCAAAAGAACAGCATTAAGTATGGGATTTAAGTTATTAAGTATGAGTTTTTCAAGCATAGTGTGGTCTTCGATTTGGCTCCTTAGGCTATTTCCCAGTTTCTGCCTATATTCAGCTCATTAACCCAATCAGTGATTAGGTAGATTTCATACCACATTATGAATCAGTCTTACACACACACACACACACACACACACCATTTTCCATATGTACAGAGCTACTGGAATATTCCCACATGATCACGTTTGCTGTTTATTACACTCAATTTTCAGCATTTTAGCCAAATAATTAATTCTCATTCATGTTTTTACAACAAGACAAGAGAGTGATGGATGAAATTGTAGGCCAGTAACCTTTTTAAATATAAGACTGCTGTGGTGTTTTATCTGTATATTGGTTTATGCTAATTTCTTCATCTGTTCATATCTGTCTCCCCTCACTCCAAATTTGAGTGGTTGACCTCTTATTTTGGAGGTCTTAAAATTACTGTATTATGGACATGCACAGGAATAAATCAGTATTACAGATGATGTTCATAATTGAGTAATAAAAACGTTGGTTCAGTAAGACATATATGACCAAGTTTGGAATATTATTGAAATATTCTTGTGCATGTAAAGTGGTCACTTGTTTATTCCATTGGAGTTTTGTGAACACGATGCAGGTATATAGTTATAGATTATATTATTACTTTGCATACCAGAGGCCACAACGCAATATTAAAGGTTTAAGAATATGACATTGCATACTTTATGAAATTGCCTTTGTCTCTCAAGTGACCTGAACTTGATCTGTGAAACATCTATGAAGCCTGCGTTTTTAATCAACCTCCTGCGACATGATGACAAAGCCTCAATGTTTACAGTCACCGACAAGAACGCCAGAAAAATCCAAATAAATAAATCCAGAATTTGTCAGCCGCAGCGAGCGAAAAAGGGGAACGTCTCTGCTTTCAGCTTCAAGCCAGTAATCTATGCAAACATTAGCATGCGAGTCATTAGCATGTGGTTAATGAAATGTTTGTGCGCTCTATCTCACGGGTCCACATTCTCCCGAGTGACAGAGTGAGTGAGGGACACAGCATGCAGGAAAGCCAAAGCAGATATAAATAACTTGAGATAAGATCTAATTATTTTCAACATATTTACAGCCAGCGACTCTAGACCCAAGTGTGATGGGGGTTGAACCATTTTTTAGGAAGAAATGACATCTCAAGATGCATTTATTTATTTTTTCTGATGGAAATGTCAAATATAAAAAAAAATGTTTTGTTATTTTTTATGTAGAAGCTATCATATGTTGGAGTAACATAAATCAATAATGCTGTACTCTTAAGTTTTTTTATGGGGATTTCTGGTTTCTTAAAGAATCTTTAACATTCATGGACCCTTCTCAAAGCACAAACGATTCTTCGCACTCTTAGAAAAGCTTCCAAAAGGAGGTTTTTGCAGTGATGCCGTAGAAGAACCATTTTTTTGGTTCCTCAAAGAACCTTTCAGTGATCCTTTCTTAAAATAACCATTTTTTTCCCTATACCTTTAAGAACTTTTTAATAAACCAATAATCTAAAACCTTTTTCCAATATAAAGAACCTTTTGTGCAATGGAGATGTTCCATGGATGTTAAAGTTTCTTCAGAAAACCATAGATGGCAATAAAGAACCTTCATTTTTAAGAGTATGGTTTAAGTAGAAAAATACCTTCTGATCATTAAAGAAATAAATTATTCTTTTAAGAAATGTTAACTAAACGTTCCTTTTGGGAACCCAAAATGGTTATTCTATGGCATTGCTGTGAGACTCCCTTTTTGGAAAAAGATATATTAAAAAATCTATGCCCACAGGATTCAAAAACATTATAGTTTAGGCATAAGTGATGAGTTACGGTTCCCCAGAACTCATGAGTTTTGGAAGGTGCTACTGAATTTCTAATCATTCTTCGTAAGTGTTGATTGTGAACTACAATGTTTCAGAAATTACTAATCAGAATACAGGTGCATCTCAATAAATTAGAATGTCATGGAAAAGTTGGGGTTCAGGTCTGGTGAGTTTGCTGGCCAGTCAAGCACACCAACACCATGGTCATTTAACCAACTTTTGGTGCTTTTGGCAGTGTGGGCAGGTGCCAAATTCTGCTGGAAAATGAAATCAGCATCCTTAAAAAGCTGGTCAGCAGAAGGAAGCATGAAGTGCTCCAGAATTTCTTGGTAAACGGGTGCAGTGACGTTGGTTTTCAAAAAACACAATGGACCAACACCAGCAGATGACATTGCACCCCAAATCATCACAGACTGTGGAAACTTAACACTGGACTTCATGCTACTTGGGCTATGAGCTTCTCCACCCTTCCTCCAGACTCTAGGACCTTGGTTTCCAAATGAAATACAAAACTTGCTCTCATCTGAAAAGAGGACTTTGGACCACTGGGCAACAGTCCAGTTCTTCTTCTCCTTAGCCCAGGTAAGATGCCTCTGACGTTGTCTGTGGTTCAGGAGTGGCTTAACAAGAGGAATACGACAACTGTAGCCAAATTCCTTGACAAGTATGTGTGTGGTGGCTCTTGATGCCTTGACCCCAGCCTCAGTCCATTCCTTGTGAAGTTCACCCAAATTCTTGAATCGATTTTGCTTGACAATCCTCATAAGGCTGCGGTTCTCTCGGTTGGTTGTGCATCTTTTTCTTCCACACTTTTTCCTTCCACTCAACTTTCTGTTAACATGTTTGGATACAGCACTCTGTTAACAGCCAGCTTCTTTGGCAATGAATGTTTGTGGCTTACCCTCCTTGTGAAGGGTGTCAATGATTGTCTTCTGGACAACTGTCAGATCAGCAGTCTTCCCCATGATTGTGTAGCCTAGTGAACCAAACTGAGAGACCATTTTGAAGGATCAGGAAACCTTTGCAGGTGTTTTGAGTTGATTAGCTGATTGGCATGTCATCATATTCTAATTTGTTGAGATAGTGAATTGGTGGGTTTTTGTTAAATGTGAGCCTAAATCATCACAATTAAAAGAACCAAAGACTTAAACTACTTCAGTCTGTGTGCATTGAATTTATTTAATACACGAGTTTCACAATTTGAGTTGAATTACTGAAATAAATGAACTTTTCCACGACATTCTAATTTATTGAGATGCACCTGTATAGCAACATGAACACATTCTCTTAATGCTTAAGTATTTGGCACGGTTTAGGGAAGAGTTAACATTTAAACCAGACAGAAAAGCATGACAGATGACATCAGCCACAGTCTGAAATCTACCCTTGTGCAACCTTGATGTTTTTAAATGAACATCTGAAGGCCTTTAAGTCATATGTCAATGTATGCTACACCACCGACACTTATCATGCATTACATCAGTGAAGCACGGTTTAATTCTCTTTCTTTCATTCCTGAACAAAGCTACGGCGTACTTCCAAAGAGTATTTTCTGGAAAACAGAGGACTTTCATGTTAGTTGTAACTAGAGGAAGCCGATATGAAGATGTAGATTCCATTTTCATCTCCGCTATGTATAAAATCCCCTGACAGCACCATAATTAGTCTCTCTATGTCCTTTATTGTGAAGAAATCCTTCAGCGCTGCCATGGCCCACACAGACGTGAGTTTGAAATCCATAAAAAGACATCTGAGACAAAGACATGCAATGAAAGCAGACAACCGCATAAAGCCAATACAAACCCCAGCTTCTCTGGGCTAATTGGTATTTGTCAGACGAGCGTCTACGCGTGCTTAAAGGGTATACATAAAACATTGCATTAATCTCTGAGGTAAACACACGCTAGAACGACAACAACGGGCTTCATTAGGTCATTAATTTGAGGTGGATTCTGGTCGAGCCTGAAATTCCCTGCAGGAATGAAGGCGATGTGTGAAAGATGTTTTTGGCCCTGCTTTAGCGAAGGCGTAATGCGTCTCATAACAACCTGTCTTGTTCTATAAAGTGCTGCGGGTGAGTCTTTAGCCATTGCATATTATTTCAGCAGTCAGAGACCAGGAACTATTCGCTAAAAATATTGCACAGAGAATGGAGAGCCGGAATAAACATTGACATGTTTAGAAGCAGTAATTTAGTTTCAGTGCTTTTTAAGTCATTAACACAAAATGCTTTGTTCTAAATATAAAGCGTTTGAAAACTCAAAATACTAAAAGTGCCACTAGGGCTGTGCGTTGTTTCTTGGAAAGAGCAAACAAATCAGGCGGACCTGTAAAATGTTAAATGGACCTGTGAGGGCTGAGGGTTTAGATCACCAAACCCTTTAACATGGCAAAAAAAACTTGTTTTACAGTATAAATGTCTAAACATTTTTTTAATCAATTGCTTTCAATTGCAAAATTACTTGAGATGAAAATTTTGTCAAAAATAAGTGAGTTTATTATGGAAGCCTGTTTCCACTACGCGAAGAAAAAAAGATAATTTATTATTTAATTGCAATTTAACAACTCAGATTTTTTTTTTCTTGTAATTGTGACTTTTTTGTTCTAAGAATTGCAAGATATAGTCTCAGAATTATGAGACATAAACTCAAGATTCTGAGGAAATAGTCAGATTTGTGAATTTACAACTTGCAATTGTGATATATAAACTCGCAATTGCGAGAAAAGTCATAATTTTGAGAGAACAGTCACAATTACCTTTTTATCCTTTTTATTTTATTTTTTTTATTCTGTGGCTGAAACAAACAAAAAAAACTGAATTGCGAGATGTAAACTTGGAATTGCGAAAAAGTCAGAATTCTTAGTTTATGCTACATTTTGCAATTTTGACTTCATAATTGCAAGATATAAACAAAATTAGTAGATATAAATTTGCAATTCTGTCCAAAATTGTGAGATAAATATCAACAATTACCCTTTTTTAACTTTATTTTTTATTAATAAATTTGTATTTATTTATTTATTCATTATTTATTTTAACTCTGTGTCATAAACAGGCTTTTTATGCCTAAAACAAGAGAAGGGGGAAAAAATCTATAAATGGAGTAAGAAAAATAAACTTAATTCATAAAGAAAATAATATTATTTTTCCTACCTCAATTGCAGATATTTGGCATGTTTTAAGCAAAACCTCACTTCATTTTTTTTTTTTTTTTAGAAAACAACTTATGTGATTTTGCTTCTCAAATAGGCCTACACGAATGTAGCTTGATTTAAGAATATTTAGATATTTTTACTGGAAAACAAGACAAAAATAGTCAGAAATTTTTTGGAGTGCAGAGTTTAATTAACATGGTGCTTCACTTGAACATTTTGTTTCTCCTAAAAGTACAAGTTTACATTTGCTCCATTAGTTGTTTACGCCATTTCAGACAAAAATCATTGCGTATCGCGAACACACGGCACATGTACGACTGCTATAGCTACAGGCACCTTAGTAACTTGCCTAATTGATTGTAAACCCCATTTATTTATTTATTTTCCAACAGGTCTATATCACAATACACCAGATGTTTCGTTTCCACAGTCTAGCCAATGTTTTCCATTTGGCTGCTCACTGGAAGACTCGGGGTGTCCTAATTACTGCCAGCTCTAAAAAAAAACAACTAAAAAAAAGAGAAAGCCAAAGCACCTCTGGGACTCTGGGGAAGAATTAAAAGACTTTTCTGAATAAGGCGTCTGTCGGCCATGTGGTGGCCTTTCGCAGTGACTCATGAAAAATATAAGCGATTTTATTCGGCCTCATAGATCCTGATTCAACCCTAACCACAATCCCTCTGTTCATTTCAAATGCACTACAGGGAGAGTGCCGCATGGCAGTGAATACTGATCGCTTGCTCATTTGCTCTGGGAGCACTTTTTGGCACAACACCGTGCTCTCTGTGGCACCGGCAATCCTGAACAGATACCCTTTGTTTATTGGCAGGAATATGTCTCCGGCGTGAGGTTGCCTAAATAATCTCTGCCAGTCAAAAATCCAAGCGTGTCCCCAAAGAGGCAACGTGGAGAAATACATGAAGCGTGCCAGTATTCCAAGCAAAAGTGTGCCTTTTCCATTATTTTTGAAGGATGTTCTTGATTATAATGAGCTGACAGTTGAATATGAAGTAAAGGCAGCGCGGATTTATCCCGGCCTTGCTTTCATTTGCCTTTGCTAATTCGCGTAGCACAAAATTAGCCTTTGACTCGGAGCAGCTTTAGGAATTAAATCCCTTGCACACACACAGAGGGATTGTCAGCCGAGCACGGGAGAAATCATTGACAATTCTTGTCAGGTCGGCGGTGAACACTTGCTTAGTACTGCAGAGAGGAGATTGTGAAAATGAGAGCCCGGGCCCAGAACGGATACAGAATAATTATGTATTTTCCCCCCACCCTTTCTTTCTTTGTGTGTATCTTGAGCTCGCTCAGAGTAGGACAGAGTCACATTCGAGTTGACTAACTCGACACAAACGCTGCGTAGCTTCCTCTCGCTAGCTTGCCTCACCTCGGTCGCCCCTTTTGTGGTTCCGCTGTTCGATGTTAATCATAAGGCCACGCGGTTCGCACTGTAGTTTTTACACTTTTTTTCTGTCACTCGTGAAGGTTTACAGCAGATTTCATCGCATGCAGACTCTCTGAGGAGTTGAAAAGCGCATGAACCCAAACTCAGCAAAGCTCTCTCTCTTCTAATCTCCTCTGCTGGCTGTGGACTCCGCTGGTTCATTTGAGTGGATAAGGACACGCGCTGCAACTACTTAGATAGCTGGAGGTTCCTGTGAGGCCTGACTTTGCTGTGACAGAGAGTGAAAAAAAAAAAAAAAAAAACATCCACAAGATCTTTATCAGGTTTTATCCAACTCGTTCAGCATGCTTCTTTGCAGATTTCTGTACGTTATGTTTGAGTTTCATTAGACGGCCATGTGGTATGGGTTTTTATTTTCTTCCTCTTTTCGTGGTTAATAATTATTAAGAGTATTTAATTTTAGGTATAATATACATCAGGACCATTGCCTGATATATAATGAGAATGAGTTTGCCCATTAGTGCACTATCATAATGCAAAGCCATTAATGCATAAATAATTGAAAACAGAGTTTAAATTTTCCATTGTTTAATTTGACTATTAATGCAGTCATTGAGGTTTTAATACTATTAATACCTATACCATTTTTATTATTATTATTATTATTATTATTATATAATTTATATATAAATAATAATAATAATAATTATTATTATTATTAATATAATTATTATTCATTTTAAATGAACAATAAAATAAAATTATATTTACAATAAGTATGTATATTTACAATATCGTGGTATAAGTATTATTGCAGTAGAAATATGAAATATGTTAAGTGTATATAATAATAATATTAGTAGTAGTAGTGGTAGTAGTATTTTAAAAACTATGATAATATGTTGATATTAATACAGACATAATATTTTAGTTAAAGCTGCAGTCCGTAACTTTTTTGGGTTAAAAATGATCCGAAATCAATATTTGAGCAAGTACATAACCAACCAGTGTTCAAAACTATCACCTTACTTTAGCCTGATTCACAACGGTTCAAGGTTCTTGTTTATTTGTCACATACACAATCATACAGGGTATAATCAGTAGTGAAATGTAGGTAAAGGTAGGTTAGCTTATAATAATGTTTTCTAATTTGAGTGGTACGGGTCGGTTTTCGCGGGAAATTCGAGCATGCTGCTGCGTCATTACGTCACGTCTGTAAACATAAAGAAGTCGTCCCGGCTACTAGGCCATCACATGTGAGGATCCTGCAGGAGGCGGATCATTTATAGCCTTTTCTCACAGCAGCTGGAATAATTAAATTTATCATTTTGATGGAGGATTGTAATCCAGAAAGGATTATGTGTTTATGAAACACATGTGAATGAAATCAAATTATATTCCAGTTTTTCGGATGTGCTTCTTATTACAGATAGCCTGGGATTACATAAGATTTGTATTTTAAAGACAACCAGTTCGAAGGGAGCATAGTTTGCTTTTTTGGTTAAAATATTTTTTTAATATGAAATTCGAATGGTATGACAATTAGATATTAGACTGTACAGAAATTGAAATCTACACGCTAATACACACTATACTCATTGTCACGCAATGCTGATGTTGTTAACATTAATAATTTGAGAATAAAGTATAACAATAATAATAATTTGCACGGTTTGATGTGATATGAGCTAACTGATCATTACACTTAATCACCATTGTAGCGCGATTTATTGTAATGCTTTTTTCCTCAGTTGGGCAGAACAAACGTGGCAGACTTTTTACTTACTTGTTCAGATGGCAGTATAAGGTGAAAATTCTTATTTGGGTCATATATTCCAAGACGTAGTCTAGAATCTATGATTCCTAAGTACAGTAAACATCCACACCGGTGCAGTGACTGACAGCAAAGTCTATAGAATACCCAAGACATGTCACTCGTATAGTTTTGAATGAGGAAAAATGCAACGCTTAATATGGCCGCTCAATCGCAGGAAGCCCCGCCTTCTGAATGAAAGAGCCAATCGCTAATCGGTAAAGTCAGCGCGTCACTGCAGCTGGACTGTTTCCTGAACCTGGGAGTAGCCTGCCAGCTATGCACAAATGCTGTGTCTATAAAGTGGGGCAATTCCAATTTTGCAAGGACAGAAGGCACTTCTGACTCACAGCCTGTAAGTACGTTTTCTTATTTAAATAATTTGCCGCTGACGATTCAAACGCGAGTTTTGAGCAGTGTAGAGTAGTGCTTGTTTGTCATTTCTCTGATCACAAATGCAGACATGGTAATGTTTATGTGGCGTGATGCAACGCGACGCGTAAAAAGACAATATAAGTCATTATAATCAGTAATTATGTCCCCACTGGATGCAACAAATGCCTCGTTTATAATGGGTCGTCGCGCCGGGGACATGGCATCACAATATGGTAAGGGGCGTAACATTTCCGTCTCACGCTTGATCTATTCGGCCAATCACAATGCACTGGATTGCTGGCCAATCAGAGCACACCTCGCTTCTCAGAACTATGAGCTTTGTAAAAATCAACGCGTTTCAGAAAGGCGGAGCATAGAGGAGCAACACTAATGTACAGTATGTGGAAAATAAATGTTTTTTTTAACCTTAAACCGCATAAACACATTGCATTACACCAAATGCACAAAACAATTTTCAGTTTAGCAACGTCATATGACTCCTTTAACAACTCCTTTAATGCAAAACATTCTATTCAGAAAAGTTATTCAGCCTAATTAAGTAGTGATGCCCCGATATACATATGTTATCTCAGTTAACATTTAATATTTAATATTTAGAATTGCCGTTCTACATCACATAATTAGTTGACACTTGCAGTAGTGCTACAACTGTCAGATTAGCATGAGTTTCCCCTCTATCGCTTCATGATGTGGTTCTCCACGCTCAGATGAGTTTATAATCCTGACAAGTCCTAATGAACCTGTGCTAAATATTTAAACATTCAAATGTGTGCCATCACTCTGACTTTTTGTTATCAATACTTGTAAAAATTATCAAGATCAAGACATTTGTTTATTTACTTTTTTATTAAAGCGCAGAGTATTTACGTGAAGAGGATCAAAAGGGTTAGGTAGACACAAGAAGAGGAAAACGGGACAGTATGAACGGGTTTATTTGCACAATGCATTATGGGGCTTGGAGAAGGTTAATAGGATTTTGCTCACATCAATAGCGCTGATGGCACGCCATGTGAGCCGCTGCCCCCACATCAAACTCACGACACAAAAGCGGCGAAATGCATGGTGGGCTTCAGCACTTCTGAGCGTCTTTCTGCACAACAGGGCTGCGGCGCCTGAGCGGTCATAATGACCAGTGGATGGCCAGTAAGATGTTTCTGGATTGGGAGTGTTCTCTTTTATAAATATAATGGTGTGTGCTGAATTCACAGTAGTTTTAAGCTTGAGTCATCATGAAATTGCATTTAGAAAACTGCCTCTTTACTCCTGTTTGTTTTGCATTTCTGCCTGATGCGGCTTTATATTAATTCAAAGCAGAAGCTGTTTTCACATATCATACACTAACTGAATTATAAATTATAGTGTATTTTCTCTGTAGAACATGAGTGCTAATATTGAATTTATCACTTTCATATTCATCCCAGTTGCAGTGATGACGATGTGACTGAATTATTCATATAGAGTGTATGTGTGTGTGTGTGTATATATATATATAATTTTTACCACATTAAGTAAGAGAGATCTAATATTGTCTCTCATATGAACCTTATCTTATTAATCTTATTCATTTTAGTGAATCGGTTTATTCAGACAATATTTTAAAATGAACTGATTCAAAAACAATTCACTCATTCACTTGATTCACTGCATATAATCACTGTGTGCCATTTTATAAGTTTGTAGTATAATATTATAATACTTATACTAAGAAATAATATATTTAGTGTATGTATTCATGTATGTGTATATATAATACATGTACAGTATATTATGTAATGCATTTTGTAGATTTAGTTGAAATAAATCATTTAATAATATTATAACAAATATTATAAAAAAGGTGGCATTTCACTATTATGTATAAATTATTTATAATTTATTATTATAAATTAATGTTTTCTGTTTTTATTGGTGGTATTTATTGTAAATGTATATTTTCCTCATTGTTTTATGCCAGATATTACAATATACTAAATAACTACTTATAAAAAAAACATACTTTTTATTTGTAGCTAGTTCTGCAGCTACTTTTAAAAAGTGGCTTGACTGTTGAACTACTTGAAACTGTAGCTTGTTAGTCGTACAATATAGATGTGTATTGCGAATAGCTATAGACTACACAATAGAAAAAGAGCCATGAAGCAATTGTCGAGAGCACTGTTGTTTTATTGAAATATTCTTCCCATTTTATGGATTATTTCTGGCTCCACACTGGAAAATAAATCCTCTTTTAGGGCTTGTCTTTGTCAGGGGCCAGTGGATGCCTTGCTCAGATAGACATAAATATGGTATCCCACAAGGCTCCGTAAAGGTTGCTGAATTATCTTTATGAGGAGAACCATCAATGGCTTTGATGGCTTCTCGCTGGGGCTCTAAGTACCTGTCTATTGGGCTACACAACTTCTCACACGTCACCCACACAGACACTAGTAAGAAATGGGGGGAAATGAATGGAATGGATGATCAAGTCGCTCCACAGTGGTCTCCCCGAACCAGCATGTGGGTGTTTCGTTCTCCCTCGCCCTCCTACAGTATTTATGGGAGCCCTGTGTCTTTCTGGCACTTTAATTGGGAACGAGAGTGGACGGTAGATGAGAAGCGGGCCAAAAGCATGTGATTGCTGTCATGCCAGAGAAACGCAGCAGCCAGAAAAAGAGGGAGAGATAGAAGGAGAGAGAGCTAGAGAAAAGAGAGAAGCATCAAAGCTCTGGGAAGGAGGCCAGGACACTGCTGAGTCTGACACTTCCTCAACCGACGGACTCTTCGCAGTCAGCGCTGTTTTGTTGCCTTGTCACGTAAAATGCAACGCTATGAGGGTGGAATCTCATTCTCGTTTTTGATTGATTTATTGTTTTCTCCTCACCCACTCTTGCTTGCTTGCCTTTCTGTTGCACGTTTCTTTTCTTGCATTATTCCCCACAAAAACAACCCTGTGCCAGAGGAAGACATGATGATCTGTCTGTGCTACCACTCCTCTCTCCACCCCGAACCTATCACATGTTTACTTGTATAAGATGAATGCGGTGATGAAAGCAGACGTCTTTGACGTAAAATTGGCCGACCCCCTCCTCCCATGCACCGGGGATGTAACTGCTGCTGTCTCTGCCGTCTGACGCCGGTGGCTTGACAAGCACTGCGCTCTGATCTGATGCCACAAGAGTTGCACATCGGCTTTTTTTTTATTTTAACCGAATCGTGTTGCACCGGTAGGCCCACCTTTCAACAAATGGCACGTAGAGGTTTGACTCTCGACTGATTCGTGTCCTGATTTGATCTAAGCTAAAAAAACATGCATCAGTCATGCATGCTGAAAGCCGGGACACCAGCTGTTATTATCAGGTCACAGTTATAATGTAAGCCTTTGAATTAAACCCACACAAGCATATCGGTTTTGGAACATCAGGATGTGGTCATTAATATAAAGAGGGTTATTATGTAACTTTGTATCCCACACATTGATTCATTCTAATAGCCTACATTCACATTGATTTTGTTCTAATACATCATTAGCTATAATGCTGAAAGCATTATCCGTTAGGTATGAGTTCATTTGATGTTCGTGATTCATGTTCGTAACTGACCCTTTGTGCTAGTGTGTGTTGTGTGTTAATGGTCAGACTGACTGAAATTGCTCATATTATACTGCACAGTAGCTCACTGGTATGGCATGATGCTAGCCACCACATGGTCATGGGTTCGATTCCCATTTATGCATCTAGCAAATTCTAAAATCCATTGCATTAAATGTATAGATTTTATCAGCTCATGCATTCCCTGGGAATCGAACCCAGGACCCACTAGAAGGACCATGCACAAATCTTGAAATGCACTCTTTATATGCACATTTATGTTGTTCTACATGGTAAAATAGCCTTTAGAAAAAGTACTGTGTTGGTACACCATGATATAGTTGGAAAAGTATGATATTTTTATATGGTATTATTTGATAGATTACCGTATTCATTTGTAAGGTGTTTGAAAGAATGCCATGGTATTACCATCATGGATCAATATAAACCTACACTGGAATGCCATGGTACTTTTTCATAAGGGGTAAAAATAAATCATCTCCACTTACACATGATTCACTCTGAAAATATTTCCACTTCCTCACAGTTATTCTGACACACACACACACACACACACACACACAGTAACAGCCCTTACCTTTCCAACATACTGCTTTCCAGTTCCCGTCCACTCCTCTAAGAGAAAGAAACTATTCCACATCCATCCTCGTTTAGTGCGTTGTAGAGTCTGTCCATCCCGATCAGACGTGCTAATTCCAGGTACCGGCCGGATCAGTGCACCGCTCCAGCCCAGCAAGCAGAACAACAGGAGCAAAGTAAGTTGATTGATTATCATTGTATCCGATCACTCCTGGAGAGTCCTTGATAAGGAATCAATTAAGAAAGAGAGCTCTGCGTTGAAGATAATGCTGAATGGTGGGAGCGATGAAATGGGGCATCTTATCCTTAATTCTCTTAAATTCTGTCTTCTTGGGGCCTGTGATGGATAGAAAAAGATCATTAAGAAACCATTTCAACGCAATATCAGCAGAAAGGTACGCCTTTGCTAAATTACCTCGGGGTCGAGTGCCACAGCCTAGAACGGCACTCTGTAAATTTATGTTAACTGACTAAAAACGTGTTGGCTAACTAGAAAACGAATCGTTAATATTGATTGATCACAAAGGATTAAGTGACTCAAATTTTAGCACACAGTCTCTCGGTGGTCTCTAATTGATGAACTTCATGAGCCCGAACATCTCTAAACATTTACTTTCCTCACTCTGCATAGATTTGCGGTTACCCCCAAAGTGCGGCAATAGCCCAAAAAATCAATAGCAAACTCAAAATGCTGAGGACTTCAACTTCTATAACACAAACTAGTGTAAAAGAAGCAAAGGCAGCGGCTCACTGGAGCGGTCTCTCCTCCAGGACTAGTTCTGATAGGTAATTTGGAGGATGTATGCATAATTTATTGGCTTTTGGAAGTTAATCCTAATAAATCTTTCTTCCCTCATTTGACGAAAGCCCATTTTCCAGGAGTCTGCAGGAAAAGGCCAAGGAGCCAGGTTAGCCTGACAGGCATTCATTACGGCAAACGTCTCCAGGGGTCTCGTGAGCAAACGAGGAGCAGATTCATAATGTTGTGGCGTTTTTGTTTAACGATCTGAATCAAAGAAAAGAAAAGAAGGGGAGGCTTGGGAAAGGGGGGGAAAGAAAGAAATAAAACACACACGGTGTCAGCAAGGCCATCTCGGCGAACAAAGCGATTCCTTTCTTTGTCTAAGAGCAAATTAGGGCTCTGGTTCTATTTGATGTGACTGAAGTTATTCATGTAAATGAACACTGTCTTGTGAATACGAATCAAATAATTTACTTAATGAGATATGGATGAAGTTAGGAATTATTCACTAGGCAGTGTTTGAAAGTGTGCAGACTACTGTAATTTGTGGAATCACTGGCTTTGCTAATGCGAATAATGAATTTTGTCAGCCCCAGCAGAGGAGGCCTTTTGTGGCCCAATTTTCCATTCAGACATATGTTTCAATGCAGCCCAGGGTTAGCTGGTAGGGCACAAGTTCGACATTCAGAAGGTCCTTATGAATTAATCATGATTTTTATTTTCACGAGACCAAGCTGAGTCTTTCACATCCGGTATGAATCACGCATTGGCACGAACTGAGACGGTCTGTGCGTGGAAAGTGCCACCCACATTTGATTTTAGAGTGAGGGTCGCACTGATCATACAGGGGCATGTAATCAGCAGCTGGCATCGAAAAACCTGCTCAAGTCTCTGGCGTGACCTTGACGGACAGATCCAGATAAATATCCATCTGTCAGATATTTGATCTTGATTGATTTAACAGTTTCTATGACACGTTTTCCATCCGCGGTCTTTGCTCAAGGGCGAGCGTGGACAAAAGAGTAATAAAAATGAGTTCTGATTCATGCATGTTTATTGCACGCTCTTTCAAAGCCTGATGAAGCAGGCACTGCCCTCTCAGAGTTTGCTCTTTCATAGCACTGATGAATTTAATGGAGTTCTCGGTGATGTGTCATTTTACTATCACTTTTATCTTAGATGTTTCTCCTAAATAAAAATAGCCACAAATTGCTCACACTGAGTAGAGCTATAAAATGAATGTGGATAGCAGCACGGATAATGTATAGCCTAATGCAGACTTAACCTTTTATCTCAGAAGAATGGAGGAGATGGTTATCATTTTATGTGTTTATTGTTTATATATATATTTTATGTATTGCATGTATTTCTCTAGAGTCTGCTAAAGTGAACCGCAGTTCCAATCAATAAATGCTGTTTAAGGTTGCTCTTTTTTTTTATTATTTTTTTTTTTTAGCTCAGGAGATTTAATAGAATTCTTAGTTTCATTCAAGTATCATTTATTTGTCTTTTATGGTTCTCCTCCTGCAGAAGAAATCAATAGCCACAACTGTTCACATACAGTACATAAGAGTATAAATATATAAAATGTATGTGGAAAGCAGCACATATAATTTTGACTGTTGTGGAATTTCTCATGAAAAAAAAAGTCTGAGAAGTAAGAGACATATTTATGTATGTTTGTATTAAAGTTTCCAAAAGTCTGCTAAAATTAATTGTGGCTCATATCCACAATCCAGTCCTCCAATCCATAAATGCTGTTTAAGAATTGACATTCTTCTTTAATAGAGGTCTCAGTTATGTTTCAGATGATTTTCCTTAAATCCCTCCTTAAAAAATAAGAAATTAAAAGCCACTAAATAGACAATTATTGAATTCAGTAGGTGAGCTATGCATTAATATGTAGATAACATAGCTATCATAGCTTTTCAAAAGCATAACTTTTGGAAGAATGTGATGTGATTATGTATTTATTTATTTATTTAGCAAACATTGATATATTGGCAAATCTGAACACAGTTTGAGACATTTTTGAGATCTATTCTAAACATTTATGGTTCAAATTGTTTATGTATGCTGTCTACAAATTGATGTTCCACTGATATTCAAAAGTTGCTGTTTTAATGGAGTTCTCAAGAGAGTTATGTCTCAGTACACATTTTCTTTCCCTTTTTTTATTTAATAAGAGAATAAAGCTGAGAAATGTGGACAGCATAGCTCAGATACTTTGATTTTGGAAGAATTTGATGCCACTTTTTATTGCAGACTTTGGTATGCTAGGAAATCTAAACACAGTTTATAATGTTGTTGAGATTACAACATGAGATTACCAAAAATCTGAGAGATAAGGGATTCAAGACGTAAAAAATCTTATCCACGCATACTGTATATTTACTGCATATGCTGAAGTCACAAACAATTTGTGGTTCCCATTGTTCATAAGCATTGTTTAAGAATTGTTCTTCTCCTCAGGGTGCTTTTGTTTTCATTAGGCATGGTGAGTAGAGTTATCAAATCACACGTTGTACAAGATTTTTGCAAGTTTTCACAACATAATAAAGGAGAGAGAGGTGCTGCATATATTCAGCTCAGTCAGGAAGATGTTAACACTACAGCGGTGAGAGGATGTAGCTTGTGAAAAGGCCCAGACAGGAGATTGTGTGTTTGTATGATGACTGCAGGACTCACAGGGTGCCAGAAACCCAGAGATATATATATATTTTTAAATCCTGTTATCGTGCACTCTTAGCCTTTCCACTGCAATGTCAAGAATGTTCTAGCAAGAAAAAAACGAAATTGTGTGCACCAATTTATGCGTGACGATTCTCGTGATTGCATTTTCTAATTATCATTCAAGGCTGTCCTTGAGGTTTAATAGCATTCTGGATATTAATCTTTGCTACAGCATGCCTATTAAGCATTAGGCCAGCAAATCTTTTTTTATTATTATTTCACCTGTTACCATACAACAAAGACAAGCTATCTTGCCAGATGTTTAGGACTGTCACTTAATTATCTCACTTTGATTAGTGCATTAAAAACTTGTTTATGTGCGGCAGTAAGGGAGGATCCGCGATACTATAGGGGGAGGAACAGAGGAAGCGCGAGGGAGTCGAGCGAGGAGGAAGAATCTTCTCACTTGTCCTATTAAGAGCGTCTAATTAGTGTGTATATGTGAATTTGGGCGTATGTAGACATGCTAGTCGAGGCATAATGAAGTAATGCTATATAATTATGAATTAATTGGCAGAGAGGACAGCGAGTTGTCCTTCTGGAAAACTCCACACTGCTGACCCCCGTTGATCAGTGTTAGACACTGAAAACATTTTGTGAGCTGTATTTTGCAAACGGGCGACAAAGTTCAAGTTTTGGAATTTGCAGACTTGATTGACAGTGATATACAGCCTAAGTCTGCAGGATCAGACCACTAGCGCTAGCACAGACCCGCCAAAGTCTTTCTATGTAATTGCCGTAGTCGTGTCTGCAAGGTAGTGCTATATTTCTCCCGAGGTTTATAAAAGCAGTCTGGGGCAGTGTTGTCTTTGGGGAATACATCTGCCAGAGTTCAACATAGCTTCGTTCACTCATGCTATCTGCCTCCAAACACCCCCCTCTTTCTCTCCTCAGTATATTCCCCCTAAGACCATATCAGACACGGATCATTTAGGGAAACTGGGTTATTTCTGTCCACACCTGCCTGTGTTCTGATGGATGTCTGGAGCCATATGTGGGATACGGAGGTTTGTGTCTGTGCATTTGTCGTGCTTATTACTGCTGGGGGAAGTTTTTTCGGCGCTTCTCGTTTTCGTGACCTTGACATCTCAAGCGTTAAAGGATGGAGACTTCATCCAGGTTATACGTTTGACAGGAGAACTTCACTTCTGGAAACAGGATGGACAAATCGCTTAATAATATATATAGACTGCATACGCTCTGAAAGATTGAAATATTGCCCAAGGCCTGTCTGATTTCTGACAATCGATGCGGCCTCGCGGTCTGTCCAGATTACTCGCAGGGCATCAAACTCTCTGCCACGGTCAGATAAAGATGGACGTGGAGTTTTTATTGTAACAGTTACTATGGCAGAGCCTTCCTTCACTTTAAATTTAAGGCTGGGGCTTGTAGAACCAGGATTGTGTGGTTTTAAATGTTTGTTTGTGCAAGTGAAGTCATGAGGGTTTAAAATGATTGAAGATCAACCATGGTGAAGACTGGGCTTTTTTGCTGCTTAGCATTGAATTTTGAGCCACTTGGTGGAGCTAACTCTCTCTCAGATAACACTGAAGTTCTCTATCTGTGTCTCGCTCTGTTTCCCTGTGTATATCGTGTGTCTTCAGCATAAATTGCTGAAAATAAATGCTTATAGATTTGCACATTATCTAGGAATTGGATTCTGATTGGCTGTTTTCCTTCATTTTCAGGCTAATATAACTTTTATGTTCATTGCAGGACAAAACAAAACATACTTTTCTATATTTTGATGTTTGCATATGTTTATTTTGATGTTTTTTTATATCATTCCCAAATTAATGTTTTTTTATGTTAATTAATGTAAAGCTCTTTCATAGCTCAGGAGAGTGTCAGGTTTATGTTTTATGTATAAACTTTGACATCCAGGCAAAGTATAGAGCTATACAATTATCATGAATATAATCGCTTAGAATTTCATATTCATATTGAAATTTGACCTTGGAATCTCGCAAATCTGAGCAAAGTTTGAGACACTGTTGAGATTTCTTCCAAGGGAAACTATTAGGATGTTTTCTCAACGGGAAAAAAAATCTGAAAAGCAGGAGACTTTAGGAAAACGTTGCATTCAGTTTAAGATTGAGATTTTATGTGATTTATTCTTTCATATAGATTGTTTCCAGAAGACGAATCCGTATAAAACAGATAAGACGAGTTACATAAGCCTGTAAATGTCTCTCTAGACATCCTTCTCCTAAATGTGTGTGCTGCCAGTGACAGATCTTCTATTCACAGGCTTTTGTGTGTGTTTCCAAGTGAATCGTTTCGCATTGAAAGAGATGCTATTAGTGTGGCTAATTTAGAAAGCAGAAATGCAACGAGCACTTTAGAGGTTAATTTGTGTTGGACAATAATGACCACTCACTAATGACTTCCAATACTGAGATCCAGTTGATCGGCTGTATTTAGAAGCAGCATATCCTAGTGTCTATGTGTGCATGCATGCATGTGTGCGTGTGTGTGTGTGTGTGTGTGTGTGAAAGAAACAGCGAGAGTGAGTGAGTGATTAGGCTTGAGCAGCGGGGTAGACTCTTGCTGTGTCCAATGCAATACATATTTATGAAATATTCCTGCATGTCTCTTTCTCTCTCTTGCGCGCACACACACACACACACACACACACACACGTACATCGTTTATCTTCAAACTGAGGCAGCCAGTGAAATAGCTGCCAAATGACACACAGGTCAAAGCAATAATCTGCTTATCAGAATCAAGCAAAAGCATTTGTATAATTGCGGGATTCATAACAGAGCGTTTGTCAAATAAAATTACTGCAGAGCAGCTCTGCATGCCCGTATGAAGTTTTTAGACATATTGTTTGCCGTCTAAATTTATAATATTTATTTTATATGCACATAGAACAATCTTATACGGTTGTAGCCAAACAGTTGCAATCAAAATGATTTCATCATAACTAACAAGAATTCTCAATTTGATCTTAATCAACAAACTTTACCTCCATATTTGCAAAATATTAAAAATAATTCTGGAAAAAAAGAAACAACGCACCTCTAGATCTGACTTCTCAAGACTTCAGATGTCTAGAGATAAAATTCAACAACACGAGAAAACAGTTTGAACAGTTTCTAGCCAGGAATTACCTCTCAATTCCCCACAATATAAACTCATTTTACTGAAACCTCAATAAATCCTGTACAGTCGGTCCTTGAGCATTAATATGCCAGTGAAACATTCACAAAAGCATCCAAACCCTCTCTTTAGGTTCTAGACGCATTTTCTGAAACCACCTGCAAAAGAAACTAATCAGCCGTCTACTCACACTCTCTTTTTGCTTTTGCCACGTCTTTCTCAGTTGCTTTAAATCCGTCTTAGCCACTCTTTAATCAAATAGTTCCTCCAGTGTAAAATGATCTCCACGGCAACCACTCTGCAGGGCACATCTGTCTTAATGATAACCTTTAGATTCAGCGAGCGAGAGAGAAAATTACGTACATGACTGCTCTCTTTCCGGACTCTCCTCATCCGTCTGAGCAAGAGTGGGGGACCGAGAGAGCACAAGAGCAACAGAGCTGGAGAGGGAGGGAGGGACGGACGAGAGAGACACACACACAGAGAGAGAGAGTTTTACCTTCGTTGTCTATACTCCATTGTTTTCTGCTGTGTTTTCGGCACACTTCTATATCTCCTTAGCATAAGCTCCACGCTCGTCACCTTCCCTCTCAGTTTTCTCTATAAGACTGAACATTGTCCTGAAGCTTACTGTGTCAGAGAGAGAGAGAGAGAGAGAGAGAGACTGACTGCTCTATCTCTTTTATTCTAGCCCTTTGTCTTAAATGCTTTTTGATTTATACTTGTCTTTTTACCTGCATTATGTCTCCTTTTTGGTCTGTCTGTGTATTATTTTCCTTTCACATGCATTTCTCCCTCTCTTTTTCTCCTTTTGAGTGTCAGGGAGATTGTGGCAGCGGGATTGAGCCCATGATTGGCTGCCACTCAGACGTCGCCAATGAAAGACAGCGGAAAAAAAGAAGGGTAGAGAGAGAAGAAGAGGCTTTACTCCCCTGGAGCTGCGGTTTTGACTTGGCTTGCCACAGATTGTAGGGGGTGGGAGGGGTTAGAGAGATACACTGCCAACGTCCGAGAAAGGTGGAAAGTGAGAAAGCAAAAGGGAAGAGGTCAAGGAGATGAGGGCCCTGGGCGTTAGAACCGCAAGCAATAGATGGCGGTAGCGATCCACAGTTAATGGACGTCGCGTGATTGATGGACTCATCGATGCTAACTGTCCAAAGCGATCTGAGCTTGATCTAATCAGGGTTCAATGACAGTGGAATGAAGGAGAAAGAGCCCATAATAAGTAAATCAACACCAGGAGAGAGGTAAAAGTGAGGTAGGAGTTGGGGGCGGGGTGGACCATGTCCAGGCACTCAGCGGGAACATCATTACCAGCTCTCTCCTCCGATTCATATCAGTCCATCACCTCACATAAAAAAGACCGATGGAGAAAAGCTGGATTTTTTTAATGCTGCAAAGACCAACTGAGGAGAACATATATATTACCAGAGCATGGGAAAGTTACGAAGAGTTAAAAATTGATACAGATCACCATATCTGAATAATTTCTGAAGGATCGTGTGACACTGAAGACTGGAGTAATGATGCTAAAAAATCAGTTTTGCCTCACAGGAATAAATAATATTTTAAAATGTTATAATAGAAAACAGATATTTTAAATTGTAATAATATTTCATAATATTGCTGTTAACATATTTTTGATCAAATAAATGCAGTCTTGTGAGCATAAGAGACTGATTGAGTTTCATATAAACCTAAAATACTTCAAACACAATATAAATTATACATAAAACATTAAAACATGATTGCTGTGGTTGACATGTTGTGCAGCAGTCGGTTAGGACTGACAAATTACTCGTTGCTGGAAGCATGGCTAGTACACAGTGTTACATTACTTTTACAAAAGGCACAAAAGCAGGTTTTAAATTTGTCTTTAAAAAAAAGAAATGTCATGGAGGTTGGTCTCAGAGTAGTGATGGGCTCAATTAACACAGTCTGTGTGCTGTAACACACTGCTTTGTTGTAGTGCCAAGTTCTCATCTTCTGTAATTTAAACAGAATGTGTGTATGCACTTCTGTTGTTTATGAACATGCACAATCACTGTGATAAAAGGGAAAGACAAACCTTTTTGGAAATGTTTTACAGAGATACTGTGAACACAAGGTTTATTTTCAGCCTGTGGGGAATGATGGGAGACCTGTACAGCTCCGGAGATACTTGTGCCAAAAAAGAAAAAATAAACTCTTGGTTTCTATATCCAATTCTATTTAAAGGAACCGTTCATTCAAAAATATAAAAAAAAAAAAAAAAACTACTTACCCTCAGGCCATCTAAGATATAGATGAGTTTGTTTCTTCATTGGAACACATTTGGAGAAATGTAGCAATACATCACTTGCTCACCAATGGATCCTCTGCAGTGAATGGGTGCCGTCAGAATGAGAGTCCAAGCAGCTGATAAAAACATCACAATAATGAATCAATTAATGTTTTGTGTAGCAAAAAGCTGTGTAATTGTAAGAAATAAATCCATCATTAAGGATTTTTTAATTTAAAATTTTTAATAATAAAAAAGTGCATCCCCTAGTAAAAATAATAATAAAAAAGGCCATCCCCTGTTGTTCCCTCACATCAAAATCCACCAACATATTTAATTAGAACTGTTTTGGCTTGTAAACATTGTTTGATCTGTGCATATTTCTCTCCTGATTCAGACAATATTTTAACTGGAGAAAGCAGTATTATGCATAGAGGATATTGCAAGGTAGCAGTCAGTTTACCGTGCAAGTCTGGGGCGTCAAGCTATTGCATGACGAAAAAAAAATAGCTAGATTAACCTCAAAATTATTATAGGCTATATCTGAAATTAGACATTTCTTGTACCATCTCCTTTTTGCAGTGGAATACATTACCACATGAGGCACTACTGCTGCACGACGCTGTTTGACTGTCATTTAGCATCACACATGCGATACAGATCTCAGAGCTTTAACAGACTCTCTTTTCCCTCTTCCCCCTCTTCCAGCTCATCTCATCTCTGCTGATGGCCAAGCGTGGGAAGTTTAGACTGTAGACGAGTGCAGTCACAGTGTGTAATGTCTCCAGTTGGGGGCAGTATTGGGCCAAAGTTATTTTTGAAAAAGCTCCACATTCATTCTCTCTGAGTAATGACACATTATTAGGCCTTATCAATAATAAATAAAATAAACAATTAAAAACAGAGCTACCATGTGGCCAGCACAGTTATACAGATGTGCATGAGGAATCGAGACCACAGGAATTTCATGACCGTGAATGATGATGTAGGGGAACGCTAATGCAGAGTTCACATGAAAATCACAAACACATATACTTACACTTATTACTACATTTTTCCAATTACATTTTCTCCACCTTTATGCTTATTACTGGACACTGCAGGGGAACCATTAACTTCCCCCACACATAAACACACATTTATTTTCCTAAACAAACAGAAATGTCAGAGTTGGTTTGAGTCATCAGGCTGGTAAACACTGCAGACTGGATCCCGCAGTGCTTTAAGCTGTTTTATATGCTCTTATTTATTTATTTATGATTTTTTTTTTCTGAACTGGCCAACCGCAGATGAGCATTATTGATCACAGCCACAAGACAGTGATGTGATTTGAGTGAAACTGATACATAGTGATGTTAAAGACACTACAGTGATCCTTCACAACCATCAAAAAGAGCAAAAGGGTATTAACAGTATAGCTTTCTTAGGAACTGGATGCCAGTCGCTCTCTGATGTATAAAGACAGTCGATATGAGTCATATGAAGTTTGTAAACTTTTGTAGGCAGTCAGTCCTTGTAACTCATTTTCAAAGCCTTTGAAAGTCAGCTTCTTTCATATTTTCCTCTTTTTATATATATATTTATGTGTCAAAGGACAGTATCCATCACTAGTGAGTTTTTCAATCTCTATCTTGGTCTTCTAATTTTCCATCCATCATTTTTTTTTATATATGAATTATCTCTATATACCTTTACAGATAAGCAGTGTATTGTTCCTTCCCATCCATCTGATCTTTTCTCTCTTGCACATATTCTTTTGATTTGCTCATCTGGGATGGACTCCGGCACGTTACTGTGGATCATCTGGAATAAAGTGTGAGAGACAAGCACAGCATTTTGCACAAAGTATCATTTAATGAACTTTTATTTGGTTTTATTTTTGGTTCGTCAACGTAAGGATGAAACACTGCACTAAAGTACTCGGACTGTGGTTCCTGCATTGCTCAGCCGTGCTGCTACTGAATCTACAGCGTCACAGCAATAGAAATGATGTTTTAGTTGAGTTGTGCTTGCAGTCTGAATTGGATGTAATGAAAGAGAAACACTGGGAGCCACAGAATGAAACAAATACCAAAAATAGGCAACACATCTTTCTATTGAGCTGTCCTCACAGGTTGCACACAACAACAAATATTTAGCACGCCCAGTATAGTCAGATTTGTGTAGAAGAGACACTTATAAACCGGCTCTCTGTAATGAAATGGACCAAAAGTCTCTGAGATGTCAGTTTGAATCGTTTGAAGACTTTAAGGAATCATTTGATTCAGTTACTTAAAATCTGATTCACTTTGATTCGGTGTTTTCTTTAAAACCAAAACGATTCAAAATTGTTATTTCATTGAAATAAAATATTGGCTAAATATTAGATGAAAACTAAAACTGAAATAAAAAAGTGAAATGGAAATAACTAATAAACAATTATAGAAAAAAAAGCACAACAAAATCATTACAATTAAAATGAAAATATAACATAAAGCTAATTCATAATATTAATAAATATTGTTCTAGCTAATATATAAACAACACTAAAATAATACTACATTTTATTTGCATGGCACTTTTCAGACATAAAATTCAGTTTAGTCATAAAATGCAAAAAGTACATATAGGTCAGATTATAAACAACATCAACAATAAAACAATAAAAAAATAGCAAAACAATAAAAGTTCAATTAAAAAAAGTGAAAATAATAAATAAACAAATATATTATGAGCCATTATCATTCACAAAGACTTTTATAATGGTACGGACCTATGTTCAGAATCACATCAGCCTTCTTGGTTGAATTTTACTGTCAGTGTCAAAATGAACCAGACTTTTTTGGCCTTTTCTTCTCTTTAATTGTGCAGAAAGGAAATGATAGGTAGCAGGATCAAGACACATTGAAAGCAGAGCAGCACAGCTCATTGTGTCGGGACGTGTGCGTTAACCACTAGGCCATTTTCAAAATTGGTTTATAAATCAGCATACTTTAGGTCTATTATGGAAAATCATCTGTGAATCTGCGGTTGGCTCTTTAACCTTTGGTTAGCTCAGCTTGTGTGGATTAATAGAGAGGATTGCCTCCATGTGAGTAAACCAACCCAGATGCTGAGATAATCCTGAGAAGACATGGTTGGCATGGCGATAGACCCTAAAGCACAGCCACTGTCTTTGTTGGCTACTGGGAGATTTCTGGTGCGTCGTCACCAGATGCTTCCCTTGCTGTCAAGTGCTCCAGGGGGTTTCTGGGATTGAAAATTATTTCTGAATGTCTCGGGCTTAAAATAAGATGTGCTAAAACTACCTAAGGTGTTTTTTTGAGATATGTTAGTATGTTTATATGTATGTATGCACATATAGGCCTATACAGGCCCTATAAGAGAAATACACTACCATTCGAAAGTTTGGTGTCGGTAAGATTTGATTTGATTTTTATTCAGCAAAGACATATTTTATATATACATATAAAAGCATAGATAAAATGAAGTTATCCAATTTCTGCTAAGGTTGAAGTTGTTAGAAGATGTGTGAGTCGTGACTCGTGACAGATGTTTTCTTTAGATGATTTGTATGTCCCTCAATGGAATCACTTGCGTCACTAGCATCAGAGTCAGACAATCAATCTTACAGTGTGATTTAAACCATATGGTGCAGATGTCCACGCACAAAAACTCTAAAAATAAATATATTTTTTTCAACTGAGTTTACCAAACCCACATGCTCAAGTGATGTTTCCCTTATTAGATTGTCCTTGTTAAAATATTACCATTGCCATGTTTTGGTGTACAGCACATCACTACAGATGTGACATCAGGCTGTTAGTTATAGGGATAGAATCGGCCCTCTCATGGAGATTATGCTGACTAATGGCTGCTCTCCTCAAGTTTTGCAGGAGAAAACATTAGGACAAGCGCTGCTGGAATAATGAATGGCGCTCTGGTGTCGCTGCATGTTTCTCGGAGCTCCTCACCTCTCATCTCCAGCACCGTCAGACGCAGTGAGGCGTGTTTCATTTCAACCTTCCTTCAGCTGTCAATTTATATTCGCATGATGACAATGACTGAAAGGGGCCACCGAACACCTACCTCAACTGTGAATTAGACCCGACTGCGTAATTAGTCAGGCCAGCACTGATAGGCTTATTTGTAGAGATCAAACACATCTGAAGGGAAGATGGCAGAGTGGACAGAAAAAAGGCTTTTTAGTCTTTTAAAAGCTTTTCAACCTAGCAATTACTAAGAAAAAAAAAAGAAATCACAAGAATAATTATATATTTATTGACTTATTTGACACTACTGAGCTACTGCTGGGCCTGACAAGAAAAATGCTCTTAGAAAAATTATTGTGGTTCAGTGATGGAAACACTTTGAAAAATACCATGGTTTTGTTTTTGAAACACTAATATAGTATAAAATTGTAAGGTATTGCAAAGAATATCATGACATCTACACTGGAAAAACATCTTTCTCAGAAATTGCTAGTTCATTTCACAACTAATTACAAAGAAACGACAAGTAACGTGTTAAATCAAATGTGACATTTTGAGATTTTTCTTGTACAATGTACTCCAATAATCTTTGTTTTATTTATTAACTGGAAAAATCATTTTTAACAATGTTCCTACACTCTTAAAAATAAAGGTGCTTCAAAAGGTTCTTCAAGCGATGCCATAGAAGAACCATTTTTGGTTCCACAAAGAACCATTCAGTCAAAGGTTCTTTAAAGAACCATCTCTTTCTTACCTTTTTATAATCTGAAGAACCTTCTTTCACCACAAATAACCTTTTGTGAAACAGAAAGGTTCTTCAGATGTTAACGGTCCTTTATGGAACCATTTAGACAAAAAGATTCTTCTATGACATCGTGAAGCACCTTTATTTTTAAGAGTGTAAATATATTACTTTGATACTATGTCCAGTAAAACATGGTAATGTCATGCTCATTTCACGCTGGACTGTGCAGAACAGGGGTTTGTTTTTGCATACTGGCAGGGCTGGACTGGTAATCGGGCATACCGGGCATGTTCCCGGTGGGCCGACGCACTGAAGGGGCCGACAGATTTTTTTTATTTGTTTTGCCAAGGACCATCACGCAGGGACAACGAGCAGTCAGTGGCCCATTGGTTTGTCTCCTGCATTGACAGCGTAAACCACCCAATAACAATGCGCTATAGACAGAGCGATGAAGTATTTTGCTCCGCCTAAATAAACCCCAACTTCTTCCGTATCGGCTTTCCCCACGTTTCACAGCAGCTTTATAAAAACAGGCTTGCTCTGCGGTGAGTGTTGCGGGCCAAAGAGCCAGACAGGAGGGGAGGGGAGAGTAGTTGAATCGGCAAAGTGCTTGATAAGGGACTCGGAACGGAGGCAGGCATCTAGTGTGTGCGCGCGCGCGCCATGAGTGCAGAATACGCTTTTTAATATATATATATATATTTTTTTTTTTAATAAACCGTAAATTCGTCCCCCGCGATTTTTTGGCCAAGTCAAGTCAAGTGTGTTCATAGAGGTTTCCATGGGCCAATGCGAATAAATCTAGATTTAAATTCGAAAAGACACAATATATTGTCGGACCTGATGTTTTATTCTTATCCAAAACAACTTGATGCAATGATACATATCTACACTACCAGTCAAAAGTTTTTGAACAGTAAGATTTAGATTTTTTTTTTAAAGAATTCTCTTCTGCTCACCAAGCCTGCATTTATGTTATCCAAAATACAGTAAAAGCAGTAATATTGTGAAATATTTTTACTATTTAAAATAACTGCTTTCTATTTGAATATATTTTAAAATGTAATTTCTGTGATCAAAGCTGTATTTTCAGCATCATTCCTCCAGTCTTCAGAGTCACATGATCTTCAGAAATCATTCTAATATGCTGATTTGCTGCTCAAGAAACATTTATTATTATTATTATTATTATTATTTTTTCTGGATTCTTTGATGAATAGAAAGATCCAAAGATCAGCGTTTATCTGAAATAAAAAAGCTTTTGTAACATTATACTCTATAGCCTACCATTTAAAAGATTGGAGTCAGTATAATTTTTTTGTTTTGTTTTTTTGGGAAAGAAATTATAGAAATTAATACTTTTATTTAACAAGGATGCTTTAAATTGATCAACAATGATGTTAAAGACATTTATAATGTTACAAAATATTTCTATTTCAGATAAATGATGTTCTTCTGAACTTTCTATTCATCAAAGAAACCTGAAAAAAAATCTACTCAGCTGTTTTCATAATACATAATAATAATAATAATAAATAAATGTATTTTGAGCAGCAAATCAGAATATTTGAATGATTTCTGAACATCATGTGACTGGAGTAATGATGCTGAAATTTCAGCTTTGATCAAAGGAATAAATTACATTTTAAAATATATTTAAAATATCAAACAAACAAATACAGGCTTGGTGAACAGAAGAGAATTCTTTAAAAAAATAATTAATTAAAATAATCTTACTGTTCAAAAACTTTTGAATGGTAGTGTATATCATATATATATATATATATATATATATATATATATATATATATTTATTATATGGTGGTGGTGGTGGGCCGCCTAGACCAAAAAATGCCAGGGCCGATTTTTTGTCCCAGTCCAGCCCTGCATACTGGTATGAGGTAAACTGTTGTGATTATCTGTATGAAAAATGTTCATACATATTGTCATCTTGAACACTGGGTTGTGGTGGATAGCAACACTCACCATTATAGCCACAAATCAACAATCCTGATAACAGCTGTTGTCTCAGAACTGTCATTATTATCAAAGGCTCCTCATCTGAGTTTCCTCACTGTGCAGGAAAAAGACAAAGTGAGGTAAAGACAAGGGGAACATATTGTCGGCAGTATTTTTAAATTTTCACTGTGGCTCAAGACTGTGTTGCTAGCACACCACATTTGTTACAGTTATAGCTGACTGGAATATGTGGATTTTTGTGGTTTGTTTGTTTTATTTTGGTGTGCCTCGTTTTTTATTGTCATAGCTGACAGGACAATGTGAATCTGGAGGAGGTGATCTATCATAATGTGGAATAGAGTCGTAAGTGTGTGAGATGGAACTCGTATATCACTGCCATGTTTACCTGTAAATAACCCGGTTTGAGGCTTCTCATCATTTTGCCACACGCGCGCGGACAGAGCTACTCTGAGTGTTACTGTCTGTGAATGCAAGTAAAGTCTTTCACACGCCGAGTCTTATCTGTTTCAAGTAACCACACATTCACGCAGTCAACTTTAATTTGTTTTCAAGCTAGCATGTATTATGGAGAGCTGAAGATCTTCCATTCATTTTATGCACAACAGGTTGGAATTTTGATGGCGACGAGTCTTTGTGAGTGAGCCATTGAATCATTGAATCACCCATCAATCGATTCCAACGAATACTTGACTGTCTTGAGTGAATTGTTCACTTGATAAACTGATTCCTTCAAAAACCTTGATTCACTAGTAGATTGTTTTTTTTAGGTAGATTGAGTCATTTATGGATTCATTCAAACGATTCATTCAAAATAACTGATAGCCTACATACATTTAGACCACAATGTGTTGGCGTGATGGTGAACTGTAACTTCGTTTGGAATTAAATTCGTTGGTGGAACAAAAAACAGACAAAGCAATTGACTATTTTGCGTCCAGAGTGTAAGTTTGATTCGATTTAAACTTCTTTACAAGTTTACAAGGAATGTCTATGGTGCACTAGTCGTGCTATTTCTACTAGTGATACAAAGTCCGATTCATTTCCGCGAACCGGTTCTTTTCAGACAGATCGGCTCATTGAACCGGTTCAAAAAGCCGATTCATCGGTTCCTGACGTCATTAAGCAATAACGTCTCTAGCATTTATTTTCTAACAACTCAGTGTTGTATCAATGAAAAAATCAAATAAGTAATTTGTCAACACATATTGACACATTCAAAAAATAAAGTTATTTGTGTGAAAGCATATTGCTGATTATTGACATATAATTCACTTAAGTTAATGGTGTTTGTGGTCACAGTTTAATTTGTGGATCCTTTGTTAGATACGACTGACTGACCAATATTGACTAGCCTACAACTTGGATAAGATTCCTAAAAGATTCACACCTACAGCACACATTACAGACACTGATGCACAAACGCGGATATGTTCTAGGCTACATGTCTACAGTAGCCTATAAAGAATGAATAAACCAGTCTTATAAAATCCTTGATTTCGCTTAAGCAACTTTAAATATAATATGCATGCACAAACTATTGTAAAATGTATTTACATCACTCGACAGAAAGGTTTTTGCAGGTTTTAATAAAATGTAAATTAATAACAGTCATGATAAGCATATTTCCAGTACGCGCCTCAGACTTGCACAGTATCGTCAACTCACTCATCAGAATCTTCGGTAATCCTCTGCAAACTTCGACAGTTGGTTGAACTGGCTCATTTGGTTCTTTTTGAGTTGGATGTGCTACTTGTTTCATCAACCCGGAACTAAAATTCGATTCAGTTCGGTTTGTGAACCGGCTCGACCGGTTACTTCCTGAGAACCGGCTCAAAAGAACGATTCGTTCAAGATCCGAACATCACTAATTTCTACTTCTATTTTCCCCTCAGTATTTGATTACAGCAGTTTTGTTGTTTATGTCACTCGCTATTGTGATCTTGGTTATGGTGCTTTATATGTTTAGTTTCCTAAAGAGTCTTCGTTTAGGTAGAATGCACAGTAGTCAGCAGTCATTGTGTGTGGTTTTCGTGCTGTTTTTGTTTATTTTCTTATTTGCCTTTTAGGTATAGTTTCACATTGCACTAAAATTGGTAATCATAAATTCTTTACTAGATGTAATTAAAAAACAGAACAGGGGTGCGTTTCCCAAAAAAAACTAACTAACATGGTCGCAGGTTCCGTCGTTACCAATAGAGTTAAATGGAACTAACGACCATTAGCTAACGATGCTTTTGGGAAATGCACCCAGCCCAGAATGATTTTAATGACTTTCGGTTATTTTCTCAAATGGCTCGTGAGAAATAATCTTATGAGCCGATTACATTTAGTGAATCAAAGAAATACAACTTTCATCATACCAACCAGCGTAGTGCGATTCCCAAATGAGTCGATTCAGTGAATGATATAATACATGTATATCTCAAATATACATATATATATATATATTTTATTTAAACCACTCACATTCCTAGTCAGTAAGAATGACTTAAATCTCTTAGGTTAGGAAGGCCAGAAAAAAAAATCTATTTTCATTGAGTCTGTCAACCGCTATTATTCTGCTGTGATGGAGCGTATCAACGACAGTCTAACCAGCCTCAGGAAAATGACATGGCTTTATGGTGACATGTGTCTCATGGAAATTGTCATGTGGGACATTTTGAAAGTAGCTTGTCCAGAATGGTCTCTTGAGGGCATAAGAAAAGAATGATTGATAATTCCTAACAACACATGTATCAACATGTCTTTTGCTCTGGGAAGAATGTGTAGTCTTGAGTGGTCAAACTTTTGATTGTATGTTACTTCCGTAAACGCTGTTGAGTTTATTTTTTTTAAACATAGGCTACCTGCCATAAGAAAACTTACAATCATTAGCTTCCAATTTACACACCATCGAGGAGAAAATGAAGAGAATGCTGCAGTAATGAGATCTAATTGGATGGGTTCCAGTCATCTACTCAGCTTCAATTAACTGCCAATTTACTTCAATTTTGACCAGAGTGTAGATTATTTGTCATTACGGTGCATAATGTTAGCCTTGATGCATTTCCAAATGGCCCCTAAACTCAGTATGAGTGTTATCTCATTTAAAGGATGCGGTAAAGCAACAGTTAACCATATCTTTTGGACATTTTTTTTGCTTTTAAAGCATGCTGGACTTATAAAGATTTATTTTAAGTCTCTCATGATTTCTCAGAAATAGTGCTTCATTTACTAGCCTTTTGGCATTGAAAATTCTTCTATGACAAAGGATTTGGCTTATGATTATTAATTAGCCGAGTGACTGGGCAGTCTAGGTTAACTTTCTAAACGTGTACCTCAGATTTTTACTATATTATATTGCTTATCATAGTACACACTTCAAAAATAGATCCCCTCACAGCCGCAGAGAACGAGAGTGAGGGGAAAAAAAATGACAAGAGAATAAGCCTCAAGACAAAATGGCATCATCTGCAATGAGCTGAAACAGCACCATTAGTGTTCATAAAGAGAACCGGAAAGGATTGCTGAAGATTAGGCTACCAGATACTGAAAACTCTCTGCTTGCTGACATAATGGGGACTAGTAAGGATTTTTTACAGCTTTACATACTGCAGGACATGATCATATTAAGTGTGAGTATTCATGGCCTCTGACAGCTAGTGAAGTTTAAGTCCCATCAGTATTCCAGTAGAGCATGATGGGAAGGTCATTACTGAATGCAGATAAATGTTACAAGAGATAAAGCACTGACCTCAGATCAGATTTGGAGAATGAAGAAAGGTCAAATTTACATTTTAGTCTCTCTTTCTCTCCTCTCGCTCTCTCTTTCCGTGTCCTCTAAAATGGGAAGCAATCAGAGGATTGCCTTGGAAAATAATTGACACTTATGGCAAGGTTATGACTGATGGTCGTATGTTTATTGTATCCTTTGATTGAGTAAGAGCCACATATCATGCCTATAGATGCATCACAAACACACTCGTTTCCCATAGGGCAGTTTTATAAGGGAAATGTCATTGTAGTGACTTTTATCCTGCAACACCGAAACATTGCCCTCATGACATTCCCACCTCAGTTTAGAGGCTTCC
This sequence comes from Schizothorax lantsangensis, assembly GCA_027422415.1. NCBI lineage: Eukaryota > Metazoa > Chordata > Actinopteri > Cypriniformes > Cyprinidae > Schizothorax > Schizothorax lantsangensis. The sequence goes on along the minus strand of CM049860.1, from coordinate 27,332,926 downwards.
ATCAAAGCCTCTTGGAATCTTTGTGTTATCACATGTTTGAATGACAAATGGTTTGAGTGTTAGAATTACTAACACAAGTATTATTAAATTATGCTAATATGTTTTTGAGACTGTACGCCTAACCACTTCACAAAATAATAATTTAATTCAAAAGCACTATTATAGCACCATAAACATAGACCTTGTGACTCACATATTTGAAGTCTTTTGAAGTTCTACAAATGTAGTTGTATGACATTTATGTAAAATCAAATGCTTGCATTTTATGAATGAAAATTATTTAATGGAATTGATTTTATTGTCTTTAATCGATGACATAAATTCCATTTTGATTATATATTAAGTATATTAGTATTAATTAAATGTGTCCATTGTCATTATATCTGTTGACGACATTCAAGTAATTTGACATTATAACGGTCTCATTCTGAGATTTATGGTGTCATATTCAGCTGGTTTTGAAAGATTGTATTACTTTACTTAGACCGAAATTTGTTAAAATTAATGAAATATCAGGCATCATTCAATAATTAACATTTCCATTTAGTTTACCATGGGTCAGCTGTTGCTTAAAAAGGGGGGGGGGGTATAACCATATATTGTAACTAAAATGTGATATGTTATGTGACATATTACAATTACATATTTTACATTGTTAAAAAGTGGTCAGGTTTAGGAAAGACAGAATATTTGTAATTTTTGTATTTTTTTGGATAGCACCAGTGTCTTTGGACATTTAACTAACTGGACATTATATTTCTGGACATTTTCATTATGTTCTATGTTAATTATGGTGACAAATTCAACTTGTTTTAAAGGATCTAATTAGTTATTCAAACGTATATGAAAATTCTGTCAGAATTTAATCATTGTGTAATCTTATATTCTTATTTTGTTTGGGGACAGTTGAGGATTAAAAATGACAACACATAATAATGACATCATCAAATGACTAAAATATCTATATAATAGTATTTGTAGCTAAAGTTATTGTAATTTTGTATGTCTATTAGGCCTATTTATATTGTTGAGAACTGGTTTAGGGAGGACTTGGAATATTGTGCACAGTTATGGACTATTGTAGTAGTTTGGGAGCATTAAATGCACTGAAAAATGCAGTTTGAATATTCTTGAAAGAAAAGATGAAAAACCACAAAGAACCATACAGGTTTTGAACAACATGAATGTGAATAAATGATGACACATTTTTCCTATGAAACGGCAGTAGAGCAACATTTAACTATGGCGCCGCAGTGGCGCAATGGTGGTTCAGGAGAAAAATCACTGAAGTTTTGTTTCTTTATGAGACTGAATTGCCTTCTGTCTCTTTCTCTCTCTCTCTATCTCTCTCTCTCTCTCTCTCTCTCTCTCTCTCTCTCTCTCTCTCTCTCTCTCTCTCTCACACACACACACCCTTAGTTAAACACACAACAGTGAGGTGTGTGGATTCCTTTGATGAGAAAATGCTTCATTTCCAGACTGAGGGTTTTTCCTCCTTTATTACTGCCTGTAACCTTCACTGGGACTCTTTGATCAGATTATTTCCCTTGTTGCTGCTTATGATGAAAATACTACTTCGCAATCTGTGTAGCACTGATGGAAGAGAGGAAGAAGAAAGGGAGGTAGGAGGGAAGCTGTAAGTGAATGTTGACATCCAATCCGCATGTCCGCATTTGTGGATGTAGAGTTCCTGTACGTACAGGAAGGAAGAGGATTAGGTTATCTCGTTTTCCCATTGTGACCCACAATGTCATGACTGAACATATGAGATGTTGATCATCAAGCTGATTGATCCTTGACAGAAATGGTATAGGATATCAAAGCTAGATAACGACATCAATCGCAATCCATGCGAAGAAAAAAATGCATTATTCATTTTTGATTCCTTATCTGATGTACTCGAAACCACAGAGGTGAGTGAATCCCAACAGAGCCTTACGTCATAAGTACAATAAAGAATGGAAGTGTAGGATTTAGAGACCCTCTTCACAGAGAAACACTGGATGAAACCCTAAATAAAAGATGCAGTGAAAACAATTAGTAGCTTTGTGTTCTGAGGTAGATCGTTTATCGTGTATTGATACCTGTGGTCTGCTAAAAGGGAAAGCTGAGCTAATTCAGTCAACCCCAGTTGTGTGTATGTGTTGAAAGGTAGAAACAGTGTATTTTTAGAAATATGTGCTTGTGTTGTTGGTAGTTTGGTCTTTAAATTCAGCTGTCATGAGCTCTGGAATTTTTTGGTGGCAAATTTAGTTTTTTTTATATATATATAGGAAGTTTTCTTGACATTTGTCTCCATAAACGGTTCTTAAAGGGATAGTTTGCCCAAAAATGTAAATTATGTCATTAATTACAAACCTTATGTTGTTCCAAACCTGTAAGACCTTCGTTAATATTCGGAACACAAATTAAGATATGTTTGATGGAATCTGAGAGCTCTCTGACCCTTCATAGATAGCAACGATATTACCACGATCAAGGCACAGAAACATAGCAAGGACATCGCTAAAATAGTGACATCAGGGGTTCAACTGTAATTTTACGAAGCTACGAGAATACTTTTTGTGCTCAAAGAAAACTATAATAACATAATTTATTCAGCAATTCTTCACCCCGAGTTACCATCTTCTGCCATTTTGGAGAGTACCCCAGAACATAATCAACGTAATGAGCATTGTTTACATTTAGCATGCGCGCGCGGTCTACTGAACATAAACATCGCTGAATACGTTCAGCGAAAGCACACGCACGCGCGCGTTCTGGGATACTCTCCAAAATGGCAGAACACGGTAACTCGGGGGGAAGGATTGCTGAATAAATTATGTTATTATTGTTATTGCTATGTTGTCTTTGCTGCTGTATCGTTCCAAGCTGTTTAGGACAGTTCACACATAATGCATTTTGCTTTAAAAAATATGAGATTTGGGCATCGGAATCTGGGAAAAAATGCAAAGTTTTGGATGCGTTTGATAAAAGTTGAACTTATTTTAGCTTCCACTGCATTTTTAGAATGCAATCTGTATGAAGCAGCCCTTGGTTTATTCTGAATTGCGAACGCATGAATCTTGTGGATTTGTTCTTTTTGATGAAACAAATTAGTCAAGACTAACAAAATAATTCTGTTTTGTAAGTACTTATGGCTTGTGAGATTTATTACATTACATATTACATATTCTAATTACATAATCTATGTTAATTAATCTATTACATATTTTTATATGACTGGTGGCTGTCCATGTGACAGTGTGTAGTTAAAAAGACAGATTTTAATACATTTTTATTATAAAAGAAGATGGATAAAACAATTAATTTACAGTAGTCAAACTGAGCAACTTCTTCCTCTTCTTCTACAACTTCTACTTCTACTTCTTCTTCAGACAGTTCCTTCAATGTGTCTGGCAAGAATCAGAGTTTCTTTGCATTTCAAGAGCAAAATGAACATATACATGCATTGTGCTGAGCAGCTGCATAAAATGCATTTTAAATAATACTTCAAAAATATGTAAAAAACAGTATTTTGAGCTTAGCTACTGTCATGCTGCTCATAAATAGATCTCATTATGTCTTAGCATGAATACATTTGGGCACCATATGGATTTCAGTGGTTCATTTCTAAAATCCAAACTAATTAATCACTTAATTAACATTTTTTTCATAATGTTGGACAGACTGAATCATGTTAATGAAAACCACCCACAAATTGTTATTAAAATCTTCACTGAGCAGAAAAACAAAGGTGTATGGTAAAATATTGCATACCTTGATTTTTTTTAGATGATTTTTTTGGGTGGGGGGGGGGGGTGGGGGGGGGGTGAAATAGCAGGCATACAATATCCCTGTCTCTCTGTGACAGCCTTATACAATCTAAAAGAGTTAGAATAACAGCTCATGCTTGTTTAAAAAATAAGAGAGCTATCTGAAGTCACTTAGAGCACCTTTAAATCAGTTACTTGGAAACTATTCAACAGCTAGAGTAATGATCTCTGCGTTTCTGAACACTTTCTTTGAACTGAGCTTCTCTATATGAATACAGTTATGAAATAATAAATGTTCAATTTGCTCGTTAAATGCAATGAAATTCTAATTCCTAGTGTTCGTGCTGTACTTCCTCCTTCACCTCTGAGAGCTTGCATTTGGTTTACATAAAATCCTTTCCATACTTAATCATGTTTTCTATATCTTCACTTTAAACAAATATGCAAAGTCCTGTGAGCAGGTAATAACTTCCCAGGCACAATGAAGGCCAAATACAGAGAACAGAATATGAATGGATAATTTGCCTGCTGTTATAACTTCACAACTGCAATATTTCGAGAACAGACAAAGTGATAATTTACCTTCCAGACTGCTGCAGTGTTTTATAATGCAGGCGCTCATTCTTTCATGGCCCATTGTAAAAGCTGGCATCCACTGCAGAGCTACAAAAATACGGGCAAGAATACGTGTTGGGCTTTATGAAGAATAATAGCGAATATGAATTCGCTAAATTCAATAGTCACATTCAAACACGTGTTTCCTTGACCATTGAAAGGCTTTCCAAATGAAGGCTATTATGACTATTTCAAAGTTATTCTGTGAATGCCATTGTGGTTTCCTTTGTATCAACAACCTGAGTTTTTTAAAATTCTTTAAAATTCTTATTATTATTATTATTTCTCCACCCTAGAGGAATAGTGGAAGAACAATTTGTTCCATTGTCAGCATCTAGTTGTTGTTTTTATTGCTATTACTTGTGTAAATGTATAGGCCTACTCATTAAAAAAAAACATGTAAATACATACATTTTGACATTATACTGTGTGTGTGTGTGTGTGTGTGTATACACATATATATATATATACACACACACACACACACATATATATATATATATATATATATATATGTATATATATATATATATATATATATATAATAGACGTAGGTACATTTGTGCATCATTGATCTGCATAGATTTTCTTTACCGAGAAATTAAATTCTGTAATGAAAGGTCCCTTTATGTACTAAAGGAACATAAGTAGTATCATTTACATTTATGAATATCGGTGTATATTTAACTTAATTGCATTTTTTTTATCCAAAATGTCTTGGATTTAATCAGTTGTTGGATCCCTGGGATCAAACCCATGACCTTGGTGTTGCCAGCGCCATGCTCTTCTAGTTGAGCTACAAGATCTGACTTATTCCTAATTGCATTCTTTGCATTCTTGATGAAAATAATTGCCTGTTATGTTCTTATTTTTTTTGTTAATAATTGCTTGATCTTATAATGGGTATTTTAGTTTAATGCTATCTGGATAACATGATAGAACAACAAAAAAACATGCACAGTAATACAGTTATTAATATTTATTCCAATTGACTTTTTGTAATTATGCAACAAGATTATTGAAGACATGATGGTTTGTAGCACATCATATACCATTTCTGATTAATTTGTGAACTCTATTTATTCTCCTTACAAACAGTAAAGATACACCTGAGGAATTTTGCTTATTGTATAATCAATAGACCTCTGGTTTGTTGCAGAGGCATTGAACATGCAAGGACCTGGTAGAGATTTACTTTGCCTATTATGTTTGACTTTATCTGAAATGAGTAGTTGTAGGACATCCTTATTAACCAGTGCTGCACTGGTTTTGGCAGACATCCATGACTGACTTTGGCTGCAATGCCTCGCTTGGCAGGATTATTAATCATAATTAACTTAACGGTAAGGTGTACAGGTCTTCCAGTGCCCTAATGATAATTAAATGAGATAGAGGTCTGTGAGAGAATATACGTTAGTAATGAGGTGGCCTTTCCTGAACGACAACGTTAGTGTATCATTAGTACACTTCTCTTGGTGTGTCCAAAATGTGTATAGTTTTGTGTGTGTTTCAAATGATGCCAGCACATTGCAAGCATTTCATGCCACTGTAATAATTTACCTCAGCTATGCGATGGATTTTCAAGAGTAAATAACTGCATAATATTGATTTTATTAGCATTGTAATTTCCAGTGCTTTTTTACCGAGCAGCTATTGTCTGGAGCTATAAGCGGGCAGATATTACCTCAGAGAAAGAGGGACCTGCAAATCAAAGAATATCAGGTTCATATCCAGCACTCGACACGCACACCCACACACTCACACCCATGAAGTATGACACTGTTGCTATGGGACATGAACTGCCCACTCGGGGACTAAACTAGGCGTATCGAGTTCTAGAGGTCCTTGTTAGCATAGCCTGAAAGCATACCACAATATCACATTCCACAAAAGAGTCAAGACCCACACATTACATTTAGATTCTATTACACCAGTGAGGCCTCTGGTTTTGTATAGCTTGTGTCGCTACATTACTTCAGAACAATAAGAAAACTACTTAACCAGACCGCAAAGAATTGTCCCCGCAGCTATTTGCAATAGGATAGTGTTATCCTTTAGTAGTGTCTGTCTATCTGTCCATTCATCTATATATTTGTCTGTCTGTCTCTGTCTGTCTGTGATGAAATGCATACTTCTATTCAGCAACAACACATTAAGTTGATCAAAAGTGATAATAAACACTTTTACATTGTTACAAAATACTTCTATTTCAAATAAATGCTATTATTTGGAACTTTTTATATATCAAAGAATCCTGATTTATTTATTTTTATTACGGTTTCCACAAAAATATTGATCATCTTAAATGCTTTCAACATTAATAATAATAAGAAAACTTTCTTGAGCACCAAATTGGCAAATCAGAATGATATCTGAAGGATCGTGAAGACTGAAGTAATGATGCTGAAAATGTAGCTTTGCATCGCAGGAATAAATACATTTTTCAATATTATTGTAGTAATATTATTTTGGTAACATTTTACTTAAAGCCTTTATGTGTAATGTATCACAAAGGGTTATTAAATGGTATAATGCATTATAATTACTCATAATGTGCATTGTAATACTACATTATATCTTGTTGTAAATAATTATGACCTATTTTATTTATGAGATTGTACAATGCATTATAAGGTGAATTACAAGGGATAATTAATACATTAAAACTATTTTATAATTAATTATATATAAAGGGTTTAAGTAAATTGTTACCATTATGTTTTTAAATAAAATAAATACATATTTAATTTTAAAACACATTTTAAAAAAACTTATTGAATCCAAACTTTTGAATGGTTATGTATATTGTAAAATGTATATTGTCAGTAAAGCAAATCATTTCAGTATGCTATATGTTTAGAAAATTTAAAATTAAGAGAATAGGCAAAAAGTGTCTTTAAAGGTCAATATATGTAATGTAAGCCTTTCACTGGCCTATAGTCCAAGGATTCAGGTTTGACAATCTGTCTCATTAGATTCAGGGGATGTTGTCAAACAGGTCAATTTAAATACGATAATTATAATAATCATAATTAGTTGTTTTAGACAGGTTGCATTGTGACAACATGCCCCACTATTTGATCAAATGAAAGGTCAGCGTGATCTTGGGCTGTCAAACTTTCAGTGGTTGGTTAAAGAAGAAAACATTGTCTGTGAGTTTTTCTGGTGGTAATGTGGCTATTGAGGCAATCACACCTGTGTCTTTAGAGCGGTGCTCAATCAAGGCTGCTGAATGGCATCCCAGATAGCTCAGCGAATTGTCCTCCATTATTGTGCCAGTAATGGCTTCATGCGTAGCATCTTATTTTAAACCCAATTTCTCTCTGAAAAAAAGGAACACACACACACACAACATAAAATGTAATGCAACATAGAAAAGAAAGACAAAAATAGGAATAATAATTCTCAGTATCTCAATATTCTTTGGGTGCAGTTCTGTAGTCTTATATGTCTATAGCTCATTTGTCATCAGCCCTTCATTTCCGTTCCACCAGTGCTGATCTTTTTCATTTTGTGTTTGACATTACGTTCAGTTTCAGGAATCTTCTAGTGTGTGAGTCAATGTCTGCCTTCTGAGAGTGAAGCACTTTCTGACATCCTTTCCTGCTGCTGCCTCTCCTGACCTCCATAAACTTCACCATGAGATTATTAGTACAATTTGCCACCATTAGCAGCAGTTATATTAAATAATAGGTCTGTGTTCCATCTTTAAATCAAAGCTAATTACACCCAGGAAAGAGGACCCAGTGCCAGAGGACAGATTGTCCTCATCCTTGAACAGGCGTTGCCTTATTGGCCCCAATCAGAGCGCAAAACACAGAGCGGCTCCGGTAATGCTACAGTAAGCTGGACCCCATCACACATCCGTTACCCCATAAGGGCTGATTTGATAAAGAAAACATGCTTTGGCTGAACCTGAGCAGATTAGGACCACAAAAATAGCTTTAAAATATATCTTCACATTGCTATTATGGGGGTCTAAGCACAATGACCTCTTTAGCCTATCAGCCAACCTGGTCTCATGGCATAAACGTACCTGGGGGCACTTTTTGGCGAGACCATTTTTACGTACCTTACTGCACGTTTCGCCGCAGTTTCAAAGAGAATTGTCCACTGAGTGCCACTAAAACACGGGTTCAATACGTAAACCCTGGCACAATTTTTTTACGTTGATATAGGTACGTATTGCTGTGTTTTTATTACGTTGCTTCAGGTACGTATTGCGGCGGTTCTGAATTCAAATATCCAGGGACCGTCGCTAAAAATGTATGCTCTATCGTGTTGGAAATATGCCCTACACCAAACTTAACCCTAAACCTACTTGATAGTGTTGACAAATGCAAAACTGATATAAAAACACATTTGTTGATGAAACCATGCTATTTGAACTTCCTTATATGCAGATTTGAACTGTTTTGTCGACCCGTAGTTACACGGGATTTGAAACGGAGCTCCTCACCTCTCAAGTACATCTCTGTACTCCGTGAGCTACCGAACAAACCTACCGTCTATGAAAACCCATAGATATGAAGCTGGATATGTCTGATGCTAACGTTCAAAAGCATCAGTTTTCAAATCTCCCAGCATATTAATATTGTTTTGAAGTCATAACATGATATTCTTCAAGTAATTGTGCGAAAATTACGCTTTATTAATCGAAACTGTAAATTTGTGTGAAAAGGAATAAAAGGCATCTGAGTTTTACTGCCTCTAGTGTTAATTTATTTTGGAAACTGCAGTGATATGTACTTATTGGTACGTATTTCGCGTCTCGCTAAAAAGTGCCCTCCAGGTACATTTATGCCATGAGACCAGGCAGCTATCAGCGCATACAATTGTTATTCATTTTTTAAATCAATAATTGTTCTTTTGACAGGAATTTGTTAGTAAATCATGCACAATAATCATATTTATTGCATGAAATCATGACGGATCCCATTTTAAAGTGCTACCTTTTGTATAAATGGCATACAACTTGCTTTTCCAGAGTCAGCCCTTAAAGGGACAGTTGATCCAAAAAATGTTATTCTGTCTGTATTTACTCTCCCCTCATGTTGTTTTAAACCCATTTGACTTTTTTTTATTCAGTGGAACACAAAAGAAAATATTTTACGGGTTTGGAATTACATGAGGTTAATGAGAGTGAGAGTAAATAATGACTGTTTTTCATTTTTTGGTGAACTATCCCTTTAAATAGACCCAGAAATCAGCCAGTGTTAACCTTAAATAATGGCTGGATTGGTTTACGTATTTATTTGTACAAAATTTCAAGTAAATTATACTAAGAGTCCTATTGAGCCTTATCATTGATATACCAACATTGACTGGCCAAGCCTTGCTAATATTATTAAGTGTCACAGAAATATGTGCCAAATTTCCTGAACATTACTTGTTCCGTTCAGAAATTAGCCTATAGTCATTTTAGTAAAATAAGATCTGCTGCCTTCTTCATTGGCATCAGGTGACTCTCTCTCTCTCTCTCTCTCTCTCTCTCTCTCTGTGTATATATATATATATATACATACATACATGTATGCATACATACATACATACATACACACACATATATATATATATATACAGAGAGAGAGAGAGAGAGAGACACTTTTATGAAAACATAAACATATATATATATATATACTGTATATATATATATATATTCATAAAAGTGTTTCATCCTGTAGAGATTTTGCTAGAAAATGAAAAATGAAGGGGTGTTTTTGGAATCTGAGAGTATGAATAATTCTACTATGTGGCTATGAAGAATGATGGGAAAAAGCTTAAAAATGAAATTAAAAATTTGAGCTGAATTTTATTACACTATATGCAACTGATGCAACATATATTAATTTGTCAAGTGAATAGCGATTTTACTTCTTTTTAATCTTTTTTTAATGTTTTAATTTCACTTGTTGTGTTAGTCTTTTTCAATGCATCACTGACTGCAGAGAGCAGCTGCAGTTATGAAATGAAAATGAGCGGAAAGCGATGAGGAGAGTGTGTGATTTATTGTGGCGATAGAGTGACCATTTGATTACACTTCCCATAAAAGATGAGAGTGAGTTACAGCCCAAGCTGCACAATTACAAGCTAATAGCGTCCAGCCATCATTACTCATACTTTCAAGCCAGCCACGGGAACACTGAATTAAGCACTAGAATATTTGTGCCTTCCATACATATTGGAACAATCTAATGCCAGACCACAAAGGATCATTGACACTCTGAATATGGCAGTATGACTTGCATCTGCAGTTTAAAACATGCTTTTGCTGTTGATGTTGCTAAACAACAGACGATGAACAGCTTTATTTGCAAGCATGCACGGGCTGTGTGGTCATAGTTAAGTGCATTAATTCTTAATGAAAGAACTTTTACAGAAATAGCCCCAAGGTCAAGTGTGAGGGCTTGTCGGTTTATTACAGTTGTTGATGTTGGATGAAATCAAGGTGTAAGTGAAGTCATTAGACACTCTTAATAGTTTTAATTGGCCAGACAAAAGAGTATGGTAATTTAGTAGGTCAAGTGTGTTGCTGGTTTAAAAAAAGGCACTTGACTTAGTGGAGAAAAAAAAAAGTTGCTCATTCAAGGCAAAGGCAAAAGAGAAATCTAAAGGTTTGTAATGAAGATACAATGACATCTACTGTATTAATAATATAATAAATACTGTAATTAGTTTCAGTAATTCAATACCAATACCAGTAAAATGCCACGGTTCTCTGTATCCATTTTGGTACCAAAAACTATTGTAACTATTTTGTTTTAATACTTTTTTTTAACTATTTGGAGATTAAAAAATATACACACACACACACACACACATATATATATTATTATTATTATTATTATTTAAATCTCCAAATAGTTAAAAAAGAGTATTAAAATAAAATAGTTACAATAGTTTTTGCTACCAAAATTGATGGTACCAAAATTTGGTACAATAATTTATATATATATAATATTAAAATCGGTTAATTGGTAGTGCTATTAATAATTAAAAGTAAATAATATTGTAAAGCAAGCAGAATAATGTACACAAATTGAGCAAAAAGAGCTTTCATTATAATCAGTTAAGCTGTTCGGTTCACTTCAGTTCACTTCAGACTCGTTTTACAGTCAAAAAAATATGTTTATACAGCACAATGAATCTCTTATTTACATCATGTTTATGCTTTGTTGGTTATAGCCTAACTATTTGTAAGCGTGCCTGGCTATTGCATTCACACAATCACACACTGTGATTGGTTAAAATGTTAAACACTGCAAAAACAGATTGTAAATAGAAACCTTTGATGATCTTCACAGATCACTCGTTTGAAATCAGTCGTCTATTAGCGGGTACTGGATTAACCTGGTACTCAGTACTACCAGAAAGGCTGGCATCATTACTTTTTTAAAATGTAAGTATCGACATAGTACCGAAGTATTGGTATTTTTCACAACACTACTACGGTCATTCCTTGAATTCTCTACATGAGCTCTTTTCAATAAAATGTGTAATAAAAACTCCATACTGAACCATCTCAGCGGTACAGCCGCTGACAGAATTGTTGAACTGAGCCGGAGGAGAAAACTGAACCTGAATGTCATGATCTTCCAATAAATCGAGTTAAACTCATCCTTAAACGGCTGAGGAATTTGACCTCAGTCCCTATGCAGGACTAAGGGAGAGTGACAGGGAAATGAAAAAAAAAACGCTTAATCTTCCCACTTGTGGTAAAAATGCCAGGAGAGAGGCGTCTATTGAATGGAAACTGTGTGCCTGTAGGTACTATCACTCTTCCTCAGAGACCTTGCCTGAGGCATCCATCCAACTCCTCGGGGAAAATCATCTCCCACAGAGATTCCTGGCTGTGCCATCGACAAAGAGTAAAAAAAAAAAAAAAGTCAGGACATCTTTCATTCTCAATTCACAGTCTAGTCCTCACTGCAGATATGACGAAACACAAATATCCCACACGCATCCCCTGTATGCCGCCGAAGATGCGCAGAGCTCTAAAACTTTAATTAGACTTCATTGAGAATAGGTTTCTTTGAAGACTGCAGGGATTGTTGGCCTATCGCTACTGTACTCTTCGGCAGTGTAAAAACCTCAAAACATTGGAGCTTTAATAGGCAGGGATTCCTGTGATGTATTCGTTGTCATTGTGTCTTATTCCATCATTAATTTTCTATGCTGTTTGTGGCCACGATGCAGGGAAGTTTCTACCTGTTTAACTGAAAGTAATTGTGCTGAAGGCTGTAAAAAAAGTATTTTCAGCCCACCTCAGCTCCCGGCTGATCGTTATGTGCATTGAATATTGAGAAGGCTCTTTCAGTTAGAGGCCGAGGGCCCGGTCAGCTTGTCTTCCACTGTATGAGTGAAATTTGATTAGGAGTCTAATTATGTCCAGCAGAAAAATGAGGGTGGAGGTTGTTTCATAGTTTAGCTGGTTCTTGTTGTTTTTTTATTGTTTTTTTTCGTCAGACGTACCTCTTCATATTTTGTTCGGCAATGGAGATGGATTCAGTGCTTAAAAGTGTAGATGATGTCATTCTTACCATCTAATCTTGAACAATCAGCGGGTCAGGGTGTAGTTATTAATTGTCTTGCAGAAGCTGTTGACCTGTACAATAGCGAGGAGAAGTAAATGATTTTGATTGCATATTGTCTGTCTCTAGGTTTTCCTGATTGCTGACTAGTGAAAGGTTATGAAGATGCCCCTTACACATCTTTACCAGCAGTGTTGGGGAAAGTTTATTTTTAAAGTAATGCATTACAATATTGCGTTACTCCATTAAAAAGTAACTAGGCCTAATTGTGTTACTTAGTTACTCTTTATGGAAAGTAATGCATTACATTACTTTTGCATTACTTTTTGTCACCTGGGATGGGCTTGCTTGTTTGTTGTTTAATAACAAAAAACTCAAAAGTGATATTTTTGGCAACTGTAAAGGCCCTTTGACACTAAAAGTGAAATGAATAAGCCTTCAGCTGAAGGATATTCCACTGCACCTCACTCCCAGTTTCTCTCAACACGAGAACAGTTAGACACATCAGTGAATAAATGGGGGAAAAAGTAATTCCGATATCTTGTAAATTTAAAAGTAATGCATTAATTTACTAGTTACTTGAAAAAGTAATCCGATTACGTTACTCGTGTTACTTGTAAAGCATTACCCCCAACACTATTTACCAGATGCAAAGAAGTTTCCAACTATTACAAGAAAAGATATCCAAGGCACTTCGTGTCCAAAAGAGTTAAAAAGCCCTTTTTCATATTATGGCCATCTCAATAGAAACATTAAAAATGACTAAAACTCTGCACGCTGATGCATTTGGGCCTTCAGCCTTCCTCAGAGTGTGTCAGTTTCCAACTCTTTCACTTACGGGTGTATAGCTTTAATACATTATCACTTCGCTTTAGATAAAAGCCTCTGCCAAATGAATAAATGTAATGTAAAGCCATTGTTTATTGCCTAGTCTGTGTTATACTGGCGCTACAGCATGGATAAAGCCAGCGCTTTCAGTGAATGAAATAAAATCAGTTTGTTTGGGACTGTTATGGTGTGGTTGTGGTCAAAAGGTTATGTAGTCCAGACAGGGTCATCATTTCCACTCCCTGACTGACAGCAGCCTTGTCGCTGCTATGATCCAGTGCAAGGAAATCTAGTTAGTGCAGCAGGCGTTTTAATAATAGCTTGCTGAGCTGTGATCAGGTGTTGGTGGAAACGTTCTCCCTGTCCAATTTAAGAGGCCACAGGACAGCCTTTCACACAGTTTCTCTGTCCATCACAACCCTTCGTCTGGGGAGATCTGGACGGTCATTTCACACTATTGATTTGTGGTTTTTATATAAGATTTTTCATTTAGTTATTTATTTGGTAGCTTTTGAATCAGTGCTTGACCCTGGCTGTGAAATCCATATTGTGTTACATTTTCTATGTCAAGTTATTTCCAAATGATGAAAGTGTTGATTTAAAGTTGAAGGTTTTTTTTTTTTTTTTACATTTATTTATTTATACTTTCTTCATTCATAGGCATGTCTAGGTTTATTGACTGATATTTTTTTAAATTGTCGATGCTCATTTATGGGGGGAGTGAATAATCAGCGCTCTCTCCACCCTCAATACCATGACTGAGGTGAGACTCTTGAGCAAGGCACCGAACCCTCAACTGCTCCCCAGGCGCCGCAGCATTGGCTGCCCACTGCTCCGGGTGTGTGTTCACAGTTTGTGTGTATTCACTGCTGTGTGTGTGCACTTGGATGGGTTAAATGCAGAGCACCAATTCCGAGTATGGGTCACCATACTTGGCCACACTTCACTTCACTTGTTCTAAAAATGATGTGTTTCGTGGGATGGCAATGTTATCAGTGAAATACTTGTGAATAGTTTGTTGGGTCACTATGAAATGCCTGTTTGTATAGAAAACTGCTGCATAAAGAAAAAAAAATCTACTTTTGTATTTCATAAATTCATACACGTTTAGAACGCATAAGGGTGATTACATTATGATAAAATCTTCTATAGCATAAGTGCTTCATATAGTAGTGTTATTTAATTGATACATTGTCTAAAACAATATTTTAATAATAAAGACACACACAGATTTGTTTTAAAAGTCTTCTAGTTTGAAGGAAGTGAACAGCCCTCAGATTTCCTTCTAATCATCGTGAGATAGTGGTGGGCGGGGTGACATTTCAAACGGTAATTTATATGATAAGTACCTACGCAAAAAGTGAGATTTGACCTTGTGAGTGACACTTGAAATGGCTATGGCGATGATCTGATTGGTGAGCTTTTGTTAAGCAACCCAAGATGCAGAGGTTTACAGGGGACTGCAATAATGAAGGGTCAGCTGCTGCTAAAACTCAAATTATTCAGAGACTGCAGCATGGCTCATATGCAAAACTAATGCTTATATAAAGAATTAGCTCTGCTTTATTCCTCAGTGCTATATGACACGTCTGCAATGATATAGTAAAACCAATGAAAACTGATGCAAATAAACAAGACAAGTGGGTGTCATGCATATGCATTTATACATTTGGCAGATGCCTTTATCCAAAGTGACTTTTGGTACAGTTAGGAGATGCAATTAACAGTATGCAGTACTTGCAAAACCCACGTTGATAGTTGATAGCACCTTTTTTTTTAGTTTCATAGTTGACAAAGAACATTTTGTTTCTCAGAGGTTGTTGTATTAACAATCAGGAGACTTTTATTTTATTTCATGTCATTTCATTTAATGGCAACTTTGTCTGAGATATTTCTCCTGAAATAATAGATACACTTGAGACAACTTTTCTTTGAAGCTATCAAATGAATGTGGAAAGTATAGTTGAACTCAAATTTAGGTCTCTTATTGCAGACTTTGGGATTCTGTCAAATATGGGCACAGTTTGAGATCTCTTCTGCAACTCTTGAGGAGACATCTGTCAGATTACTGTGGTCTTTTTCTTAGGACACAAATCTGAGAAGGTCATGTTTGCTCTCCATTCAATCTTGTTTTTGTCTAGAATAAACATTCAAGATAATAAAGAGATCTCATTTGTGATACTAATGTTTCTTGCCTATGAGAATAAACGGATAGTCTGTCTCAAATAGAACAATGCATTTGTTGGCAGGAATTGCATCACTTTAAATCATTGGATGTGTTAAGATGTTAAACAAGGAGAATTGTTCTTATCCAGATCATCTTGTTCTGAACCCCTGCAAGATTTGTATTTATTTATTTATTTTAATCTGAAGTAGCCTTCCAACTTTTTAATCTTCCAAATGTAACATTGTTGTGTGTGTGTGTATGTATGTATATATATATATATATATATATTAGTGCTGTCAAACGATTAATCGCATACTAAATGGTTTTTGTTTACATAATATATGTGTGTGTTCTGTGTATATTTATTATGTATATATAAATACATAGACATAGAGTATATATTTTGAAAATATTTACATGTATTTACATGTCTATATTTATATTCACATCATTTATATTATAAATAAATATATTTATATATAAAAACATAACATATTTTTCTGAAATATATACATGCATGTGTGTGTATTTATTTTTGTCTGACCTCCAAAACCCTGGAGCCCAATCTTAAAATTGAACTTTCTCCACAGCAAGTTGAGAATGAATTTTGACACTAATGTAAAAATCCAATCTCAGCCAACTGCCAGTGAATATTAGTCGCTGATGGAGTTTTGTATCACCTGTTTAATGAAGGAACCTGTTTTGACTGGGCTGTTGATCTATATATTGGTAGATGTCACGCACAGATTTGGACATGTTCCATCAATTTCACTTTGCAGCGGTATGTTAATACAGAATTTGAATAACTTCCTTGGGAAATGGAACAGACTCGATAAGGCCAATGTTATTATGCACAAGGTAAATTGTATGTGCAGCTAAAATAAACCTGACAGTGGGACGGGGGGAGGTTTGTCCTCTGCCCTTCTCATTGTGGGTGGGCTTGACATACTAATAGCTTTAGAATTGGAGTTTTATTGTTTTGCTTTTAACAATACTGTTTTTGTTGAACCGGTTTCAAAATCATTAAAATCATTTTTTTTTGTTGCTTAAGTTCTGTTGCTCTTTTTGATTGTTTAGCTGTCTGACTGCATTTTTCTGTTTCTCTGTTTGAATTAAAGTTAGAAATTTTGACCACCCATCTTAGTATTGACATTTCCTGAGGAGGTTTAGTAAAAAAAAACATGCATCTATTCATGCACAGTGAGACTGCAGAGCATAATGTATGTTGGAAACACAGTTTAGTGAGCGATTCTCATATTAACTAGTTGCTTGTTAGTATGCATATTACTGGCATATTGGCTGTTTATTAATATTTATGAAGCACATATTAATGCATGGTTCTGCATGACCATATTATAGATCCCTTAATCCTACTCCATGCCTAAACTTAACAACTACCTTACTAACTATTAATAAGCAACAAAGTAGGAGTTTATTGAGGCAAAAGTCATAGTTAATAGTTAATTGGAAATTGGCCCCTAAATAAAGTGTGACCTGTACGTCTTTAAAAAAAATATATATTTTCTTTGAAACTGATTGTCATTACTTAAAAAATAATTATAATAATTGTCAGCTAGCAAATGAATAGAATTTGTGGCATATATTAAATTAAAATTTTGCCCAAATTAATACAAAAAGATTATTAATTAAAACATATTTTTAGATGAATGATGGCTATAATGAAGATTAAAAAATAAAAATAAATATTAAAGCAAAATAATTAAATCAGAGTGCACATTTAAATTAGATTTTACTACTGAGATAAGTAAAAAAATTAAATTAAAATATTTTTTTTATTGAATATAGAGATCCTAATTTGTGAAGTTAAAATATTTGGTAGAAAAAAAATGTTTTAACGTTAAAAATGTTATTAAAAACAGCTGATGCAGTTGTAAGAAAAAGCATTGTATTTTTTTTTTCTTTTATGAAAACTAATTGTGATATGATAATGGATTGTGATCCTGCCTGAAAAAAAATTGTGATATGATTTTTTTTGCCATATCAACCATATCTAGTTTGATCCGTGAAAATGGTTTTCAGCTGGGTAATATATGTTAAGAGATCTAAATACCGGAGACCTTTTTCCACTCCCATTTATTTTACTGTTGCAGACACAAAATAAATGGAACAGACATGTTTTACTACTCAGTGAAGAAAGGTTACTTGGGCAGTAGTTAAGAGAGTACATGCTGATACCTTTTTTGAACATATGCACCATATAATTTATTGATTTTTTCTAGGATGTGCTTTGCATTTATAACATCACTGCTAAGTACTGTACAAACAGTACACAGCTTTAATTTTCTTTAATAACACAAATTATCCAGGACAGATGCGGTCCGAAACCAGACGCTCAATGGGAAATGGCTCAGAGCAAACTTTAAAGACTGTGTAAAAATTGGTTTTGCTGCAGTGGTGCAGGAGGTCTGTGCTGGTGTACGTTCACAGTAACAGATGTGATGTTCTTGGCCCATTTGCGATCTTTTGGGTAGTAGTCGAGCCCAGTAATTTGCATGATGTGTTGTGTCCATGTTTACAACCGAGCCGAGGGGAGGTGGAAGGAACGTTTCCTGATGTCTTGTGCCAGCCTCACAGTGTCAGTATATTCATTTCCAAGTTGTTTCCATGGCACCTGGACACCAGTTGTTCAGCATCCCTCTGGTGCATGGACACACCACACTTGGAGGTAATTTATGGCAGTTATGCTCTTGCTTTGGTTATTTGCTGTTACCATAGAGGATTTACAAAGTCTGTTGTCGTCTTTTTCTTGTGTGCCTTGGCAGAGTATTGAAACCCAGCCAAAGACTGCAACACTGCTTTTTAAATGAAACAACTCAAGCATTACATTCATCTGTTGGTTTGATTGCTAATTAATATGTAAAGGATTATACATTTGTGTGAATGGGGAACCTGTGCGATGCTCACATGGCTGCATTTACTGAAGCATTTAATGTGTTTTAAGTTTTCAGTATGCAGTTTCAATGATATGAACTGTGTTCAGATTCTTATAGGAATACAACCACAAAAAAAAAAACTGATTATTTTCTAAGCCTCATTTCTTTCCAAACCTTTATATTGTTATTTTTGCAGTGGAAGAAAAAGGAAAAAATATGAAGGATATTCAAGCAGCCTTTTTCATAATGGTGTTGAAACAATATTCACTAAGAAACTGCAAGTCAATTTTACAAAGAAAGAAATGGCAAGTGACACATTAAACCAAACATGACATTTTGAAGTAGAAAAACTGAAATATTTCAAACTATCTGAGTATAAATATTAGAAAATATCTGAGTATTTTCTTGTCAAATGCTCTTCAGTAATCTTTGTTTTATTTACTTGGAAAAAAATATATATATTTTTTTTTACATACCACAGTTCATAGTGTGGAAGATTTCCTCTACAGAATAAAAGAAGAAGAAAAAAGGTATTTGTGACAGTTGATCTCATAATTCTAAGTTTATATCTTGCAATTCTGGGTTTATAGGCAAAGAATTACACAATGTAAATTCAAAGTTTCGTGATATAAACTCGCAATTTTGAGAAGAAAAGTCAGAATTGTGAGATAAAACTTGCATTGCAATAAAAAAATTAATTGCGAGAATTGAGAGATAAAAAAAAACAAAATTAATTGTGAGATGTACACTTGGAATTGTGAGGGGGGGGGGGGGGTGTAAAAATTCTTAGTTTGCAATTCTGAGAAAAAAAAGACAGAATTGTGAGATGAGAAAACCACAAAAAAATGCTAATAATAACAATGGAGAAAAAATGAATTGTGAGATGTACACTTGGAATTGTGGGGAAAAAAGTAAAAATTATTATATTTCGCAAGTCAGAATTGTGAGATAAAAAAAAATGCTATTACGTTTGTAATTTACTTTTATTCCATGGCAAAAACAGGCTTCCATATTACAGTAACTAGGTGTAAATCTTCAAAAAGACGTAAATAGTCCATGTGAATGATGTTTATTCACAACGTGACATGCACAAACCAGTAGCATTTAATGTCGTTGGCATCCGACCTGCACCAGAAACTCCATATTTGATTAGAGTCATGATAAAGGAAGAAATATATAGAATCAAATATAAGATCTAAAGTCTTCTGAACTTTAAATGAATGAAATGAGCAAGGGCAGGCGGTGCCAAAAGGCTATTTTTGTGTTCCACAGGAGAACAAAAAAAAAGCAAAATAACATAATTCAGGTGCTGGAACATAAAAATAAATAAAGACAGGGTTTTCATTTTGAGGTAAACTATTCCTTGAAGTACCAGTTCAAAATTGCTTTTCTTTTTTTACTCCAGTCCAAACATATTTTTCAAGGACTGAATGCGTCAGCAAGTGTTCCGTCTCCACGTCCACTTCCTTTCTTTTTGGTCTCGTCAGTCATTCTTTTCCATTAGTATGCGGCAGTTTGGCTGCCCAAATAGGTCAGCCACTTTAATTTCCCCTCAGTCTCCTGTGTCTGTCCGATCGCAGTGTCATCGCTCTTTAGAGGAGAGACTGAGCCCGCTGTCCCATCGTCCTCGTAGAAAATGCACCTTGTTTATCACCGTTAGGTACTCCAGCCATTACCGCATTGACAATGTCAGTGTCATATCAGATATTTATTTATTTACCCACCCGTTTAGTCTTGGATTTTGCTGTGGTGTTTCCATCAAATGGTTTCTTGATTGAAATGTGCATTTCTGCTGCAGTATATGTGAGGTGAGGTTTGGTATGGATGTGTGTTGTCCTCGTTAACCGTTAAATCTATGTGTATCTTTATTGCCTGGTTCAGCCATTGGTTACACTGAGTGTTGCCTGTGGCCGAGGGTAGATGTCATCAGATTCAGGATAACTTTCATCATGTATTTTGACCCTTATCCAAAATGCCCTCCAGCTGGTGGGTCTGCGGTGGTGGCCAAGTCACTGCCTGTCTCCCAGTCTGCAGCTGAGCTCTCCTTGCAAGTTTTCATGCCAGTTTTTTCTTCAACATTTATGCTTGATTTTTTTTAAATATATTTTTGTTTTTCTTTACCTCTGTCACAAGTCCACAGCTGACAGAGTTCATTATATTCACTATGAACAGCCTTGGTTGCAGCCTACCTTTCTTGCAATGTTTTCTGTCTATAGTGTTGCAACAGATTTACTTCTTTTATTCCAGAAGAATAAACATTTGTGTCCACAACTCTTGATGAAGCACATTAAACACACAAAAGTGTTTTGTTAACTTAAATATAGTAATTCATAACTAATTATTGCTTATTCTATTTAAAAAGCATCACTTAATGTGACAATTTTGTGTAAATAAATGTTTTAAAGAATTTTTAAATGTGTGTGTGTGTGTCTGTCTGTCTATCTATCTATCTATAGCAACAGAAATTCCATTTGTATAATAATAATAATAATGAGACATTTGATAACAGGAACACTAACAATTTTAAAAGTATAACATTTTCAGTCCATCACTTATTTATTTTATTTATTTATTTAAATGTATTTAAATCTATTTATTTTATTTTTTTTATATTTTTTATAGCTTGAGATGGCACAGCACAATTTATTAGCACTTAAAGACTTTTTTTAATGAAAGAATGTCTTACAGAATCTTACAGAAGTTTAATCGAAATCTCACTTTTCCAAATTGAAAAGGGCACCCATTCCATAAAAGCACTCAAAACTCTCATTTTTCTCCTCTCTCTCTCTTTCTATTTTTCTTCTATTCTGTCAGAATCTCTATGGCACCCAGGTTTCTGTACATCCAGAGTCAATGAGGCAGGACTTTTACAGACTGCCCACGTTTTCAAAAGGCGTATTGCAATAACCGCATGCCACAAAGGAACACGAGGCCTGCGCTTTGTGCTTGAAATGCAAGACATGATCTCACTAAGATGAATTAAAAACACCGAAATGACTAACAACTAGAGCCTAGTAGGTACATATAGTGCATTCTCTGTCTTTCTTTGTGTTATTAAATATATTATGTTAATTCTCTTTGTAGTATACAGACCTCTCTCCTTGTCTGTTCCCTGTGTAGTTCACCATCCATAATCTCACAAAGTGCAGTCATGGCTACCTGCAATTACATTAGCTTCTGAAAGCATTCCTAGCCGGCACGTCTTACAGCCAGAATATTAAAACATCAAATAATTTAGACAACACACCCTCAGGAAGACAATTATTGTTTTAAAGAAGACTTCATCTCATTCCGGAGCGTTCTGAACACGGCACAGCAGGTGCGTTTTCACCATTCTTCTGATTGTTCACATTCTTCAGATTTTCAGCTTTTTTCTTTTGTTCCGTGTTGGTGGAAAAAACAATATAGATATTTTTTTTTTTTTGTCACTTTCTATGAAGGCTGGTTAATCGCTGAATTCTATGTGACTGGATATAACACATGTTTCCTTTTGATTATGTTCCCATTGAAAATATTGGAGGAAAAAAAAGACATTGTGAGAAAGCAATTTTTTTTTCCTTTGACTTGTAATAAAAGAAAAAAAATATTTGCACTATAAAAACATATTGTAACTTCTTGCTAGTTAAAAAAATAATAATAGTAGTATAAAATTGCTTGTATCTGAACGTTTAACACATGTCTGCTCACGTTTGTCAGTGATGTCTATTGGATGCTAAAATAAAGTTTCTGGCCTACTGAGTCCAGAGCATTTATAAAGAATTCTTAAAGGCACAGTAGCATATAAAAGATGTGAATGAATTTGTTCATTAGAAGAAATTTGGAGAAATGTAGTTCGCTTGCTCACCAATTGATCCTCTGCAGTGAATGGGTGCCGTCAGAATGAGAGTCCAAACAGCTTAAAGTAAATAATTACATTTTTGGCATACCCAAATTAAATTTTTTGGTAACCCATATGTTCACATATGACCTAAGTAAACATGCAATATCGGATCGGGATTTTTGCAGATGTGCCATGCATTGTGAAATGTTAATTTAATGTAAGACTTTCAGTGCAATTATACAACTGATCTTTGTTGACCAGGGACACCAGGCATCAGGTGAGAAAAGAAGATCTCAATTCAGCCTCTGAAATGGAGGTGGAGAGAGCAGCTGTGCTTGGCATAATGATTGACATGTGCCAGATTGCAGCCCCGTCCCTCCATGTTGCGTTCTGACCTCTAATGTTTTCTGTGTATGTTCTGCAGTGCTGCGGAGCCAGATCATATCAGTTTACTCTTATTGGATTAACTCTGAGCTGCCCTTGAGGTAATGCTATCTCTGGAAGATTTTATTGTTTTAAACCAGACCACCTGCTTGAGGAGATATTTATGTTCGCATATATGTGCGCTGGACTGCGCTGTGATACAAACACACAGTGTTTATTTGGTGCGGCGGTAACTTTCAACACATTGGTTTATCTTGCATTACAGATGCAGTACTTTTTTTTTTTGATTGAAAGTTATTTGAGTATCACTGTATAAATATTAGGAGTGTCACTCTTTGAACTAGTATTGTAATGCTTTGTTCCATTCAGATCATACAGATTAAATTTCTTCTTGGAAAAATAGAATGGCACGTTTAGTTGGAATTTGAAAGTTCTGTGAAGATCCACAGTTTTGTGAAGATGAAGGTACATACTCTTCAAAAGTTTGGAGTTAGGAAGATTTTTGAACATTTATGAATGCCTGTGTTTCTAAGGTTACATTTATATGATCAAAACATACAGTATATATATATAATAAAAAAAAAATATAAAAAAAAAATATATATATATATATATATATATATTATTACAATTTCAAATAACAATTTTCTATTGTAATATATTTTAAAATGAAATGTATTCATGTGATGCAAAGCTGAATTTTCAGCATCATTACTCCAGTCTTTAGTGTCACATTATCCTTCAGAAATCATTCTAATATGCTGATTTGATAAAGATTCTAATAGAATGACATTTCATATGAACAGTCTTTATTTTAAATATAAATATTTTGCAACTTTACTGTATACATGCTAAAGTATTAATTTCTGTCCCAATCAATCAATCAAGCAATCAGTCTTACTGATTAACTTTCAAATACATACATAGTTAATAAGTTTTTTTTTTAATTCATTTTATTTATTTATTTTTAAAGGTGCACTGACTCAATAATATTGTTTATGTTGTGTAGATACATATTGCAGTCACCTTTGCATTTCTTTTTTAAATTATTATTATTTTTGTAGTAGCATACTATTCATTTTTGTGTAAAACTTTTTAATTAGAAAAAAAATGAATCATATAAGGACCAGCATTAAGCATTTGTTTGTCATTTTTAGGCTTTGTTTATATTTAGAGTAACATATGTTATTATTTGCTTCATTCAAAATGTTGAATATTCCTACTTGACAACCCTGAATTGTGAAGCATGAAAGACATCAACAAAGACGTCTCCTGGCAACCAAACTGCAGAGGATAAACAATTCTATACAATGCTAGCATTGTTCTGCAGGTGTGTAATTACCAACAGAGAGCATCATTTACAGTGTTACAGTTACAGTTTTTATTTTCACATTATATAAGAACTTAAGCTGATTGATGAATGTTGCTTAAAACTTTTCTCATTTTCTTATTTTAGTTCTTTTTTAGACTTGAATAAATATGTAAAATTGATTCATTTATTTATTTAACATGAAGATGAGCAAATATGACAGATCAGTTTTGGGTAAACTGGCCTTTTAGTGAATCTAAAACTTATATGTCAGCCAGTAGACGTTCCTCATGAATGATTTTTGTCTATCACCAAAAACTAATGTGTGCATAATGTTAGGCCAGCCATTTGACAAGATAACAACAGTACTGAGTCTGTATCAGTCAGATATACAAGTGATTAGCAAAGCAGCCGACTCGCTAGCTATCTATTTCACTCCAGTCGCTGAGCTGTCCGCTGAGCGCAGCAACATTTGCACTCGTGCGCTCGTTGAAAACAAAGACATCTGGTTTGCCGTCTGCCGTCATCCATGTGTTGTTTGAAAGCAGCATAAGGACAAGACACTGTCCACAAACTCGACCCAGACATGCTAAAGGTCACTGGCATGAAGCGGCAGAGAATGAGCCAAGAGGGAAATGACATGCTGATGACCCAAACAATGAATCCACATCTCTAATCTGACATTTTACAACAATTTAGCATCTGCGTATTATCATTTAGCAGATTCTTCTTTGTTTCATCAATCAATAGTCATCACATTAAGCATGTGATGTTCCTGCAATTACGATGCTATATTTTGAATATTTGATTTTAATAATTTAATATTTGATTTTGTTTTCTCCCCCTGTGTAAAACATTTAGACTCTGTGCGGCATTTAAAATTCAAAACAATCACTTAAGGAGAAATAAGTGCACCTTATGTTTCATAATCACCTATATATTACCAATACCATTCTTTATTAATAGTCAATTTCAGTTTAAGCATGACCAAGCACTGCATTTTGATTGCACTGAATCCTTTTTCCAAACTCTTATAAGAATCCCTAGTCTTGAATCATTACAGAGACTCGATCTGATATGCCTGTCTGTGTAATTTCGATGCTGAGCACATCTCGGTGCCTTTAATTGGCAGGTATTTGTACCTCAAGAGGTTGCGATGCTGGGAAATAATGAATTCCTGATAGACTGAGAGATCAATAATAACCCGAGCCGTTAATAAAATAATTACACACTGCCCAGCTATGTAAACAAGGGACTTTAGAAACAGCACAGAGGCACATATGATCGAGGAGACACATGCCATTTGTGAGAGAAAAGATTTAAAATTGCATTTTGGAGGTTGGATACATTAATTTAGAGATGCATGCATGGTTGTCAATCCCTCTAATACTCACACTGTGAAATATTAGCCAGAGCCAAGAGAAATGATCACATTCCTCCAGTGCATTAATAAGGAACTGAGCTTTTTTGTCTGTTCACTTTTTTAATACCTGAATTATTGTAGAACTGAGGAAGCATGAGAGATTTGACCATTATTTAACCCTCTGGCAGGTTGTAAGGCTTTGTTAAATATAGGATTGCATGCTAATATTTGCAAACAAGGCTAGCATGGTACTTTACTCATAATGCAGATAATTATTATTTACATTTGAGGACCTCTGGGTCACATACTTAAAAACTTACAAACAAAAAAGTACCTAAAAATGAAATTGAATTTACTCAGATTGGACATTTTGCTAAATATTTCATTTTATGCATTATGCTTTACACAAATTAAATTGGAATGAATGTGATAAAATTACAATTTTTTTTCATTTTGGGGTGAACTATCGCTTTAAAATAGGGATTTCTAAATAGATTTTAGCATAGAATAGCCTTGGTTACAAAAAGAAATATCGATAATTTATTCAATCCCGAATTCTGTAAGAAAAGATTCACATTCCTTTGTGGATAGAGAATTGAGACTTGCTAGATTAGTTTCTAGCACTAATCTATCATGTGTGATAAAGCACAGTATGGTCGTGGTCATAAAAAGCTTTATGTTTTGATTCCAAGTGGAAGAAATATTGAGATCCGAGAATGCCCTATTGACACTGTATCCTTGGCTGCAGTTTTTTTCCCAGAATCCTCCTTGACAGGCACCGTGACCCTAGATATCCGAGTTCCATTCAATAGAAAGTGACAGCTAAATGACAAAATAACTATACAACTAAATGACAAATAACTAAATGACAAACTGCTACTCCTGTCCACACAAAGTGCCCTTGACAAGCAATTTGCCCTTGGAGTTTTCCACCATGTTTCAGCTGTGTTTACAGGTATTTTGAGCACAGGATGTTCACTAGAATCTTAAAAAAAAAAAAAGTAACTGCACTAAATAAAAAAGTATACTGCAGTATAACTGAACTCTGTGCACACTTTTTCAAGAATTACTTCCCTTTTTTGAATTCAAGTGACTGTTTGATATTCAGTCTGCTTTGAGTGCCTCAATCTATCGAGGTTTTTACAGCTTTGGTAGCAGAAGCTGGCCTTTTCCATCTGAAGTTATGAAAAAAAAGTGTTGTTTGTCATGTCTGTTTTGCTCAATACAGCAGAATCCATCTCAGGTCAGGCTAGGTTTTCTTATTTTGTGTCTGTACCAACAATTCAAATGGAGGCTGCAACTGAATGGGGGATCTTTTATTTCATCACAATCGTGTTTTTGTGTGAACAAACAATTCATGTGGAGGCTGTATCCCAAATGTGCGATCTTGCTGACGGAGAAAGGTTTCTGCCTTCTTAGAGTATGAAGAACTACTGACCTTTACTGTGCCCATAGAAAACTGTACATTGTACACATTTCGCATTGTACGCTGTCTATTATGCCGACCTACTGAAGACAGGGTCACAAAGTGCTCGAGCCATCAGGCTGGGTCTGCGGTAACGGCAGCGCGAGGGACAGTCTTCCTTTGCTGATGTTATCCAGCATGGTGCCTGTTGAATTATGCCTTCTGAGTTCCATTTCTCTCGTTCTCAGAAGTCTGTATGGCACTGTACTGTATATGCCTTTGGGTTTTCAATTCAAAACAACAGGAACAACACAGAACAAGGGTAGATTGCCAGATGTATTGGTGCACGGCTACATTCTGTGAAGATCAAGTCAACATTTTAATTTTACATTTTAATTGGATCTGCTTTGAATGATTGAATGATTCCTTTTTATGTTTTAGCATGGGAAACAAAAGAAGCCTTTGTTTGTGTAGAATCCCCCTATAGGATACCTGATCTGGCTAATAGATGAGGATATGAGCCCATTAATATCTGCATGATAAACAGAAGCAGCAACAATAATTTATACATGGTCCAGAATCAACACTCTGCAAGTACAAAGGCTTTAGCAAATATTCTGTGTTTAGTCTAGTCAGCTGGACACTAACTTTAATAGGATATGCAATATAGGTTGTTTGAATTTTATTGTAAGGATGGTAAACTGGCCCTTCGCTCATGTATGTTTACTTCAGGAGCAATTTTTAGATAGTATATAACAACACCATATGTATCAGCAATAAAAGTCAGGGTTATTGTTAACCCTGTTAACTAAAATTAAAACCATAAAACACACACACACACAAATAATAATAATGTAAAACTTTTATTTTATTTTATTATTATTATAATTATTAATTTTAGCTAACATTTCTCATTTTTGTTAACTAAAACTAATAAATAGAATTCATAAAAATTGTATAAGACAGCATATTTAAATAATAATAATAATGACAAAAACACAGAACAAAATTGCTGAAAATATAACTAAAATTAAAGTGAGAACCGAAAATAACATTTATGTGTCTGTATATGGGTCAAAGATGAGACAAATTAAATTATCAAAAGTGATTTTATATACATAGAAAGCATATTACATGCAAGTAAAGTGTCTTTATTTTTTTTTGTAAAAATAAAGTGTCAAAATATATGTGAAATGTTACATCATCATTCCACACAACAGATATTCATGTAAAAATGAAACAACATACTTATTCTGACCATGTACTTATTAAAATATATAAAAGAAAAAGTGATAATACTAAATTTTATTATATTTAAATGATTAAAATCTTATTGCTGACAGTGGCAAAGATTTGAAAAGATTTAAAATTACAATGAATTAGTTTTTGGTGGCTGCACTGTGATCCTTAAACAGGAGTCTTTTAATGACATCTAATGATTCTTGGTCTAAATATTCGTGACAAGATTTTTTGCCATATAAACTATTGTTACACTGAATTAAATTTTAGTGGGCGTCTTCTGATAAAAAAATAAAAAATAAATAAAAATATTATAGTCATTATTCTTTGCTCTGAAAATCAGACACATTCTACTATATGGAATAAAAAATAAAACTATTAAACTTTTATTGTTTTGATGCATTTTTGGCCCATCAAATAATGCAAAATGCAGTTTCAAGGTCTGAAAGAAACAAGGTCTGTGAGTTTTCTCAATCTTCAAAACCTATGAGCCTATTTTGTGTGATTTCTCTAACTGGCCTTTGAATATATCTGAGCTGATAGAAAACAAATTGAGGCTCTTACAAACAAGATCTGGCCGTGAGCTTATTGACATGCAGACCAAATCCTCTCCACAAAACAAAAGATCTTCCTCTGACACAATGCAAAAAGTACGCTTCATTCACGGCATAATTGCTTCTATTATACGCCGTGTCATTTCCACTCCGGATGGATCCAACAATTTCTTGTGATAAATTATTTGCCGCTGATGTACAATTTCTGTCTGGAGAGAGAGAGAGAGAGAGAGAGAGAGAGAGAGAGAGAGAGAGAAAAGTGGTACCTAGACATGCAAGGTACGTCTAGAAATGTTCAAACGCTCGCTCAGTTTGAAAAGTTTTGTTTTTCTTTGCTTTTTTTACAGCTTTCCTGTAGCTCAAATGGTAGAGCATGGCGCTAGCAACGCCAAGATCATGGGTTCGATTCCCAGGGAAAGCAAGAGCTGATAAAAAAATGTAAAAAAAACTGTAACTTGAATGCAATGTAAGTCGCTTTGGATAAAAGCGTCTGCTAAATGCATAAATGTAAATGTAATACTATCGTTTGGCTGGTTCAATCGTTTCGATCTACAAGACGTCCTCCCTCGCCAGAGGACCTTTCGTTATGTCAAGTGTCACCTCAGTCGTGACACACCAACAATAGAGCAGAATGGAAAGCCAAATGCACACACGACAACAATGCAAGTCAATAGAGAAAATTACTTTTCGCAGAAAGCGTTTGGCAGAGCAGGCAGTCAAAATATTCTCTCTGGTAGCGGTAGGACTCTTTGCCGATTGCTCACTTTCATGGGGAGCCTGACTCTCGGCCAGTCAATTACGTATTGATGAACTGTTCTGTAGTTCTGTACTCAAGCGCCATTTGGCACCATACGGTATAACAACAAAAAGAGGGGACTGCAGTCAGACTCCACCAGACCCAGAACCTTTCTCTGAAACCTCTCCAATGATTGAACTGTCAGTCTTCAAGTCAAGTAAGAGACTTTAAATCAGTTCTGAGATTCATTCCTTTGACATCTCCAAGGACAGGTGCCCGACCATGCCTCAAAGGACGGGAAGTCTTCTGGCTGAAGTCACTGCTGGCTGGAAGACAGTCTTGGGTAAGCATGACAAACTGATTTTGGAGCGGCTTGGTAACACAAGATTAATCTCTGTAATTATCTCCCAAGGAGAAATTTGCTCACTGCATGCAGAGAGCATTTGGACAGGGTTCATAATGGTCTGCTCGCATTTGCCAAGACCCTGATATCACGGAGATATTGGCTACAACCTCAATAGCCTCATCTCAGTCATTATCATTTCAAATAGGCAATTTGTGTTAATTTATTTATTTTTATATCTATTTATTTATTCCCTCTTTCATTCGCCCAACAGGAGAAAACATTGTTTTGACAACCACTTGTGGTTCCATCTCGGTAAAAAGAGTCTGTTTGAAACCACATCAAAAACCCTTTTATTCTTCGGGAGACGTCTCAATACAGAGACATAATCTTGATATCTTACATCTGTTTGCGCCATGCCTTTTCAAATAAAAAACAATCTGACGCTTCTACCGGAGACACGTGCGTCCCCGACCATCTGTCCACGGTGCGGAGACGCCTCTGATGGAAAATACGGATCATTTATTTGAGACAATCTCACGCTGGTTCTCTCAGACCGCATTAGTAAGTTAAGATGCAAGATAAAGAAGGAAAAAAAGCAAAGTTTTGTCGGCACGTACGAGCACGGCCACCGTTTTCAATCACTGGTGTCAAGGTCGTTTGGTGCTACTCACCGCTTGTGTGTTTTCCTCTTATCAATGAGCCAAAATCAGCATTGAGTTGTTTACAGACATCATTTGTTTGTGTAGTTTATCCAAGTATCTGTTCAAAGTCACTAAAAGCATCTGTGGTAGAAGGGTTTGATTGAGCGTGCACCCGTTGCGTACATGCTCATTAAGGTAGAGCCTCTGATATGTGTCGCTCCTAATGGCGAGTGTTTTTGTTTGAAAACGCCTCATTCACAGGCATAGTGTGATGCTTGGATCCAATAATACCTTCTAAACTCACTATCTGGTTTAACCACAGATCTTCTGCAGACTTTGAATTAGTCCTCCTGACAGCTATTCTAAATCTAGCTATTCTTTACATAATTTACCGTGTTTTTCACAGATAATAGTCCAAATGAAACTTGGAAAAGTTTGGAGTCGGTAAGATTTTAATGTTTTTGAAAGATGTCTCTTATGCTCATGAAGGCTGTGTTTATTTGATATAATATATCATAACTGTAATATACAATTATTCTTACAATTTAAAACAATTTATATAGCTATTTATATATCTCTGATGGCAAAGCTGCAATTTCAGCAGCCATTATTCCTGTCTTCAGTCTCACGTGATCATTTAGAAATCATCAATATGCTCATTTGGTGCTCGAGAAACATATATATATATTTTTTTATGATTATCAATGTTGAAAATAGAAAACAGTGCTGCTATTTTTGTGGAAACTTGATTGATTTTTTTTTTTTAGGACTCCTTGATGAATAGAAAGTTCAAAAGAACAACATTTATTTGAAAGCATTTCTTGTGTTTTTTACTGTCACCTTTGATCAATTCAGTGCATCCTTGCTGATTAAAAGAACAAAGAAAAAATCTTGCTGATCCTACTTTGCATGTATATGCAAATTGTTTATGTTGATTTAAAGTTTGACCAAAACGTAACAGTTCAGTAAGTGATCAGCGTGGGCTAATCCATTAGCATTTACATTTATGCATTTGGCATTTATGCATTTATTCAAAGTGAGCTATATTGCTTTCAAGTTATACATTGTATCTAATCTTGCATTCCCTGGGAATCAAACCCATGATCTTGGCCATGCTCACATTAAGTTTGAGCATATGCATAACAATAACCCTATTAACCCCATACCTGAATACACAATTTTGTTTTCTTTTTCCATAAGTCTCGTGGGCATCCCTATAGTTCAAACAGCTTTGAGCTTTGTTCAACCAACACCAAGGTCATGGGTCTGATTCTTAAATAATGCATGAACTACTTTGAATGCATTTTAAGTTGCTTTCTCAAAGAGTCTTCCAAATGCATAAATGTAGAATATAATGTATTGGGCACAAAAACTGAGACTATCAAGTGTGTAACTGCAGTATTTGACTCATTTATGCTTACTTTAAGTCTGTTGCTGTCTTTTTGTCTCATCCCTTTCATTCCTCTAGTTAAAGCGGTAAAGGATCAATAACAGGCCTCCGTAGGTTCAGTCAGTGCGTATAGTTCAGGTGCGACTCTCAAGGCCTTTATTTAACCTTTAATCTTTGTCTTCCCTTTGATAGTGCTTCCATTTTCTCACTGGTCTAACTGATTTTACGATGCTATATCGGACAAGCTTAAAATTCAAATGTTGTCTTGTTATTGTTGCATTTAAGTGTACAATTTTAAGTGGCCAACTATATTCCCTTCCTGATTATGTGATAAGCAAAAGAGTGTAATCAAACCATATAGGTATGCAGGGGATAATTACCATTCCTCTAGTCTTTTATATTGTTACATCCGTACAAAATCAAAATGAGCTTTGTTACGATGTGATTGCAATGCGCATTTCCCTGACAAATGAATCTGGATCTCATGGAAGCTAGGAACGTTCTGCCAGAGCTGTAATGTAAGTGTCAAAAAACGTGATGATGCTCTCGGTGCTGTTTTCCCCCTGCGGTTTGAGAGGCGCTTTTTGTTTCCTGGCAATTTCATTTGGGGTCAAAAAGGTGTGGAATAACAACTTGTAAATGATGACAGAAACTGATCAAAGGCAACAACTCATTATTGGGATATCAAGCGTTCACTCTGTCAGTGTTCTGTTGTTTATATGCGGAAACCCGAAAGAGATGCGTCTTTATGAATGAGTCATGAATCATGAGAATCGATAACAACAAGAATAATCAGTGATTGTTGTAAAGTGCTTTAAACTTTTCGGAGGATACAGTAATTCATATTTGTTTTGTAAGCAAGCAGCTGTATTATGTGCATGATATTTAATGCATTTTGAAAAGGATCGTACTTTGAGACAGCACAGCAGATCTCAGAAAAGAGGCAACACAAAAACACTCTCAGCAAGCCAAAATTTGTATGAAAATTAGTTTTTCATTAGAAAAGTGTGAAAGCTTAGACAATTCAGCAAAACAGGCAAGAAACAAAGGAGAGGTGTTTTGTTCTTTTGACTCCAGAGATGCTTTCCCGGGCTGCAAAAATAAAAGCTTTTTAAGTGCATGTCAAGGGCCATGAAAATAGCATCAAAACACTGTAATTAGAGCTCAGAGGGAGAGGACTTATAGAAACATTGGTTTCTGTGAATAAATTGACATTTTCAACCTTATAAGCCTATTAGAAGACATTCTTTCCACTTCCCCAAAAGTCCTGATTGGTAAAAAAAAGATGAAACCCCAGGCAGAATAAATGTTGGCTTTTTCCTTTTGTTTCTTTCCTTTTTCTCATTGATACGTTTCGTAGCTTGGCTGACATACATGTGCCAAAACGCACTTGGATGAGGTAAAACAGTGATTTTCATAGCATTCAGACAGTCGTTAAGTTGCATTTGCTGCATGTATGGCATCTGTTGAGTTGGTCAACTTCAGGGTTAGTCAGTTTTAGGAAACCAAACAAATCATTCCAATTGCTTTTGTCTATTTTTTCATGCATGAAATACAAAGTCTATCAAGTGATAAAATTTATACGCCCAGAAGCCTTCCAAGATGAATAAACAAAGCATTCATTTGCATGCATTAATACTAAGTAAGCTGTTTGTTCTCAACCTGCAGCAGACATGATAGGTGTTGGTTAAAATATTGATGATGATATAAAGCTCAGTGTTAAAGGTTACTTCTTGATCTTGCCACACATTTGCACATAATGCATATTCATGAGGGTCCTTGGATGGCTTCAAGTTTGTCAGTCACAGCTTGCTGTAGGAAATCTCTCATTAATTAAATGCATTTATTTTGGTGGCATTTTCAAGCTTTGGTCACAGTTCAAACTGCTGATCTTACGTGAAGTTTATAAGTCGGCTAGATCCTAAATTATTTATTTTGTGTAATGATGGTGCATACTGTGGTTAATTAACCTTTATGATGTTTTCAAATAGTTTAATCAAATTGTATTTAATGAATCCCTGAAGAAAGTCTGACAAATAAGTCATATTTGTGTTGTTCAATGGTGCTTAAGCCTTCATACTCTAAAAAGTAGCAAAAATGTCTCTATTGTTGCAAGTAAAAAATATTTATATCAGTGAAATGAAGTTTTAAATAATATGCTTTGAGAATAGCCCCCAACAGAGCAGTTACGGCATTGCAATCTTACTGAGATGAATATTTGAAAGTCTGGTCTACAGACCCTCCAACTACACTGTGACATATTTAATAGGATTGGCCCGAATTACAATGTGCAAATCGTTTTATGCATTAAAATTGCTTTTCAATTTTTCCTTCAGATGTGTGTGGAGTTGGAGGGTGAAATGTCACTCAGACTCTGGAAGCAACGTCGCTTAGAGAATTGGATTCGGATGTTCATGAAGGTGTGAGGTGAGCTGGCACAGGGATAAGGCCAGAGATTGCACCCCTTCTCTGTGTAGGAGGCCAGTCCATTACAGGCTGACCTGTGTGGGTCATTTAGAGAAAGCAATCAATCAGGCAATCTGGGAATGGATGTGTCCGCTGAATTCTAGTAGGAGGGAGATGGCAAGGTGCGGAGTAAAATAGTGCCTCTGTTATTAAAGGCTTTTCCCAACTGGAATTGTGCTGTAATCATGTGGCTGTATGAGCCATTAAAACAAACCACTCTTTTGAGAGAGAGAGAGAGAGAGAGAGAGGAAAAAAAGCTGTTTGAGCAGCACATGGTAGCATCAAAGTTGAAAATGTCTGGCGGTGGTAATTGGCATCCCGTGATGTGTTGGTGATGTCGTGCTCCCTGTACGGAGAGAAAGTTGGAGCATTAATGCGACAGTGCCATTCTGAAACTCTCACTTTGCACGTTCTAGCTGTGACCCCAAAGCACTCGTCCACTTGTCACTGTTTATGGCCATAATCTTATTTTACTTTTGGGATTTTGCTACTTTTATTGATAAAGACAGCAGAGAGGGTCTGAAAATTATTGGACTTGAAAGGGAATGAGATTGAGATACATCACAGGCCAAGACTCCATATAGTATTAAAGGGGTCATCGGATGCAAAATTCACTTTTCAAGTTGTTTGAACATAAATGTGTGTTGGAAGTGTGTGTACACAATCCTATAATTATAAAAATCCACCCAGTGTTTTTTTAAATCCCTATTTTAAAATCCCCTTTCTCAAATCAGGGTGTACTGAGAGCCCTGTCAGAATGACGTAGTTCGGTACAGGCCGCTCCCACGATAGTTGATTGACAAGACCGTCTTACCTTAGACCCGCCCTGAGTGAGCTGTCATCCGTCCACCATTGTGTTGACTCCGGTGCAGGGAAGACAAGATGTCTCCGATTAAGCGATTGAGGTGCTTTTTTGCTGGATGTAATAATGAATATAGCAGTCCTCATTTACTCCTGACATCTGAGCCGCTGAAGACACAGAGGATTAACGTTACTTTTGCTTTGAAGTGAATGTGAGTATAAGTTTTTTTTTAATGAATCTTTGCAAATCACCTTTCCTAATAATGTACTAGTCAGCCAGTTTCGCGGCTGTAGTTTACAGTCTGTTCATCACTCCTTGGAAGAGAGGGGCAGGGTCAGCAGAGCTCATTAGCATTTAAAGCAACATGGACTAAAAAATGGCTTGATGAAAACAGAGCTGATTTTGACAGGTTTAAAAAGGTGTTTTTCACACTACCATTGATAAATTTTAACCAAAGTATGTTATCGACTTTTAATTAAGACCCTAAAGAATCAAATCAACTTGTGCAAGTTGGGCATTCGATGACCCCTTTAAGTCCACAGCTGTTTTTGATTTCTCTCTAAAATCTTTATTTACAAAAATAGGCTAGCTTGAAAATGTGAGATGGACAGAAAGACATAATGTGGCTTACTTCAATTTTAACATTGCAAAGCCCTACAGTGTAATTGAATGTATATAATAAAAGCTTGCCCAAATAAAAACTTGATGGTTTTGAAAATGAAGAAATTAAGATGTAAATATTTGTATTGTAATTTTAAAAATGGTACTATATTTTTTACAGTACAATATTATTATTATGTTTCATATTTTAATAATTTTATTAAATGATAATTACTAAGTTATTATTATTATTGTTTACAGTGGGAATGTGGTCAATAATAACTCAAGTGAAGAGATTTTTTTTTTTTTTTTCACTTTATTGTCTAAAAGGATGGGTTGCATTAAAAACTCACAAAATCAAAAAAAGTTTTAATTTCTTTTTTTCTTTTGCAGATTCACTCCCCTTCAAAATCACCCCAATCATTCTAGAATTATTAAATCTTTACAAATATTCAAGTATTCTGGTAAAAATTCATGTCTTTCTTTTCATGTTGCAATAAGTATCACAAAAAAAAATCACACCTTGTCATCTTGATTCCTTTTTACAATCAAATCATTGTTGCCAGCCCATGATAGGCCAAGAAACTCTCAACCAATGCAACTTCAAAAACTTCTAAAAATAAATGTGAATCCACAAAGATATGTATTTTTTTTTTTTTTTTGGAACACTCATATTTCCTCTCATGAGTTTAAACCTTGCAGTGTCTGCTAATAATCTTTTTCACAAAGACTGATCCAGTCCTCTTTAGGGCCCTTTTCTATCCCTGGAGTTGTGAATCGCTGCAGCTTTTCTCTTCCTTGAAGAGAAATCGATGAGGGTTTCGAACATGATTGCTGACTAAACCAAGTTGCTAGTTAATCCATCTTGTGCTGCGATATTCTTCATGGACTTCATTTCACACGGATGGACAATACCTCATGAGGAGATGCACTGTTGATAGAGGACATATTCATTCATCAAGGGAGCCTTTAGTTGATGGATATGCAGCTATCAGTGTTAGACTTCACCCATCCATCATCTTCACAGGAGGTCAGGCCTAAAGATCAGAGCCCAGACACTGGGCAGCACTTCCGTTCAACAACCACACAAAATTAAAGTCACCTTTATTGCAATAGGCTACACCAGACCTGATCCTGGATGGGCAAAATGGAAATATCGTTTTTTTTTTCCTTCTTTCCTTGTTCATTTTTTTTGTCTTTCCCACCTTTGCTTGTTTCCTTATTTCCTTCTCTCTTGTTTCCTTCCTTACTTCTGTCTTTTCTTCCTTTCCTTTCCTTTCCTTATTTTATTCCTTTCATCATTGCTTATTTCATTCTTTGCTTTCTTATTTCTTTCCTGGTTTATTTCCTTCATTTGCCTCTGTCCTTCCTTCTTTCCTATCTACTTCCATCTTTATTTCCTTCCTCTTCTTCTCTCTTCCTCCTTTCCTTCCTTCCTTCCTTCTTTATCTTCCTCCATTTTTCTTCCTCTTCTTCCTTCTTCATCCTTTCCTTCCTTCCTTCCTTCCTTAATTCTTTATTTGCTTTATTTCCTTCCATTCTTCCTTATTTCCTTCCCTCTTTTGTCTCCTTCCTTCCTTCATTTCCATTCTTCTTTCTCCTTCCTCCCACCCTTCTCGTCTATCTTCTTCTTCTTTTATTTCCTTCCCTTTCTCCCTTACCTTTATTTCCCTTCTTCCTTCTTCATCATTTCCTTCCTTCCTTATTTCTTTCTTTGTTTTCTTTCCTTCCATTCTTCTTTATTTCCTTCCCTCTTTTGTTTCCTTCCTCCCTCCCTCCCTTCATCCTTCCTTCATTCATTTCCATTCTTCCTTCTCTCCTTCCTCCCACCCTTCTCTTCTATCTTCTTCTTTTTTTATTTCCTTCCTCTTCTCCCTTATATTTATGTCCCTTCTTTCCTTTCTTCCTTTCTCTCTTCCTTCCTTTTCATCCTTCCTTCTTTATGTTCATCCTTCCTTTCTATCCATTTATTTATTTGTTTTCTTTTGTGCTTCCGTTCCTCCTTATTTTCTTTCTTCCTTCACTTTCCTTTAGTCTTTCCTTCCGTCCTTCCCATTTAGCTGTAAAACAATACACTGACGTGTGTGTCACATCTGTTTGTGGTTAAATAGCCTCCTAAGACTGTCTTTGGATAAATGAATTGATGGCTTGTCGGTTTATTTGGCATACTCATAGGAACAACAGTCATCAGAGGCGTTACCACCCGTCTTTATCTGAGCAGGAAGAGTCCCTCATCACTGAAGGCGGGTAATATTCTCTCTCTTTTTCCCTCTCCCTCTATCCCCACAGTACGTCCACAGTGATTAATACTACACCTCTCTGCAGTGCTTGAAAGCTCTTTGATGTATTTTACATTTAAACAAAATATAAAAGCCAATGGTGCAGATGAAGTTGGCTGTAGTTTCTCACACTCATTACGCAGTCACGGCATCCTGTGAGGGTTTAAGACTTCCTGTTCTATCTAGACTCACCGTCATCTAAAAGACTGCAAAACTTTCTGAGAAAAGATGATATTATAGGTGCTCATTCTTCTGTTAATTGACTAAGCAGACACTATTATCTGCTGATACCAAATATCACTTAATTAATTAGCTAGCTAGGCTAATATGTCAATCTGTCACCAGCTGGGCTGTGTCCAATTTTGGCCTTGCAGAGAATGTTTACATTCATACAAATCTCTGTACTTCATCTCTTTATATCAGTAGAGGAAGTATGAATCAACTTGCATGTATATTTGTAAGTCACAGTCACCTGTGGCTGCTCTCTGGGGCTTAAAGAAAGTATAGGAAATTTCTTGATTTAATGCTGGATTCCCTGTTCATTAGGCCCCAAGGTGACTGTAGCACTGACAGACATTTTCTATAAAGCTGCTTTGAAATTATATGAATGGAAAGATGCTACATAAATAAACTTGACTTGTCATACAGTATATGGTCATTCAAGTCTCTAGGAAACATCCATGCTTACTATTTTAACTGCAATTTCATTGATTACACAAAATGAGCATCACAGCATTCATTCAAAGTGCATTATCATGTAATTAATTTCAGTTTCAGTAAGTGGTGTGTGGAAAGAGTAGATGAGATAAGTGTATTGCTGAAAGTGAAAAGAACCAACTAACAAACTTTTAATAAAAGTGTGTGCGTGCGTGCGTGTGTGTGTGTGTGTGTGCACAGGCAGACTGCTCACACTAAATGTAGTTTTGACAACAACTTGAAATGGAAAATAGATTAATGCAGTTGTCAAACTACAGTTCTATACTGGCTTTAATGTTATTTGGACACTACAGTATGCTGCAAGAAAACAGACAAATAAATAAAAAAATATTTATTTATTTATTTATTTATTCCTGTCTAATTTTCCACTTGAATCATTTACAAATCATTGAAACCACAGAACAGTGAGTACATTATAAGACCGCCTCAAATAAGTTGTTATTCTGTTTAAAACATGAGGAGGAGCGACTAGGATTGATGGGCGGCTCTTAAACCCCGACATGAAAAATCATACACCACTGAGAAAAAAAAACAAGTGGAGGCAGATTAGGGCATAAATTTATGTCCATATCCTACAACGCTATCTGTTCCTTTCAGCACTACAGTCACAAGTGCCTTCTTTATCACTGTCCTGCATCAGGCAGGTTGAGTGATGACGCTGTATACAAGCATATGCTTATGGAAGCATGCAGCAGATGACCAGGGTTAGAAATAATAGTCCACTGCAAAGAACATTTCATTCAGGCCGTGGTGTGGTCTGTCCTGCTCTCTTTAATGAATGCTAATGGTTCCTGATTGACAGAGTGCATATTTAAAACGTCATTGTCAAGGAATGTGAGAAAAAGCTGGTCTTGGTGCTAACATAAAAGCCGTCACTCTGGGCATTGAAAGTGAATTTCCACCTGATTCGCGCAGCATGTTAATTTACCTGCCTCTCCCTCAAAGCTACTAGTGGTGCCGCTAAGTGGATTGATGTGAACTGTGGGTTTGACATCACATTTACATTACATTGATGTTCTTGGCAGATGCTTTCTAGATAAAGTGACACAAGAAAGTGGACATGTTGTCTTTACCCAGGTGCACATCATGTACTGTAGGAAGAGCAAACGTTAGGACGCTGTACAAATTAAGGCTTGCAAGAGTACTTGTTTTTACTGTTTGCTTTATGTAAATGACTTGCATCGTGCCGCATCAGCGGTTTGACAGTGTGGGTGAGAAATGAAAGCTTGCAAATGTACATTGACAGATTCATGCTGCTTTCACAAACTCCCTTAAAGTTTCTGTCAGCCTCTGGCCGGCACTTTTGTTTGTTTTGGGGTCTCTGGGGTCGCTTTGTGAACACAACATGTTTCATTTTATATTCCCATTTTAAATTCTGCAAAATAATGAGACTTGTTTACAAAGTTACAAAGTTTATTTATCCTAACCTTCAGCATTTTTTTTCAGTACAGTAAGCATAAATCGCACAAAATTGTTTCTATATTCTGAAATCTTTGCATTTTTTTTGCTCAAAAAATAATTAATAACCCTTTAAATACATATTTACATTTTACATTTACATTTATGCATTTAGCAGACGCTTTTATCCAAAGCAACTTACATTGCATTCAAGTTACAGTTTTACATTTTATCAGCTCTTGCTTTCCCTGGGAATCGAACCCATGATCTTGGCGTTGCTAGCGCCATGCTCTACCATTTGAGCTACAGGAAAGCCTTATATATACATATACTGTATATATAATGTATTTAAAGGGTTAGTTCACCCCAAAATGAAAATTCTGTCATTAATTACTCACTCATGCTCATGTCGTTCCAAATGCCTTCGTTCTTCTTCGGAACACAAATACATTTTTTGATGAATCTTTGACCCTCCGAAGACAGCAACACAACTGTAATGTTCCCAGGTCCAGAAACGTAGTAAGGACATCGGTAAAACAGTTGATGGGACATCAGTGGCTCAACAACTTAAAATAAATAAATAAATCAGTGGCTCAACTTCAGTTTTGCGAAGCTAAGAGAACACTTTTTGTGCGCAACGAAAACAAAAATAACGACTTTATTCAACAATTCCTCTCCCCCGAGTTACTGTCTTCTGCCATTTTGGAGAGTATCACAACGCACACTTTACCCTAAGCGTAAACAACGCTGGTTACGCCAAATACATTCATGCACGTGCTTTCCCCTTGAACGTAAACAGCGCTGATTACGTTGGGTACTCTCCAAAACACTTAAAGTTTAAATTTTTCATCTATTATTTATTTCAGCCTTATTTAAATTGCTTAAAACAATATTGAATATTCTTGGAAAACTGTCTTGGATTTTTTAAATATATTTTTTACTTTATTTTAATTTGTATGGGCATATGACAAATTGCAAATATTTCTAAATAATTGTTATTAATATTTCAAATTTACAAGGAAGATGTGGAGATATGTGGACGGTAAAACATGTGGAGCTTGGAAAATGTTTTTGCAGATAAAGACACGCGTCTTGTTGTATTGTTAATCGCTGTTTTATAAAAGTGACCTTGAGTTCCGCTCCTCTCGTCACTTATAGGCGAGTGCGTAATGAATTTTAATGGAGGGTAGCGAGCCTGGGAACTGCTCTATCAGTCGTCCCTGGCTCTGAGACTTGATGGAGCACTGTACTCACCTGCCAGTTTCGTCATAACCCTTCATTCGCAACTTTCCTGCAAGATTACACTTTCAAAGAGGCTCCTAGCGAATGTTATGGGTCTATATTTAATGTGAGTCATAACTCTTAAAAGCTCTCATCACTTTTGAGCTGTGGCAGCTTGAATCGCTCACCGTGTGGAAGAGCCAGCGCTTTCTCTCACTTTCGCGCGGTGCAGATTGGAGGCTGTCTGGAGACGTATGCAGCTTCTACAGGCTCATTCATCAAGCTGCGGCTTCGGCTTTAAGACTTCAGAGAGGAGGGAGGGAAGGAAGATAATCAGAAAGAATAAAGAAACGAGAGCAGAAAGGGTGGAAAGAACAAAATAAACAAGGGCAGAAGGTCTTGAAGCTTTTGTGATGTAATGACTTTAGTGCTTTCTAAACATCCCGACTGGCCCAGTGTTGCAACATTGGTTCAAACAGTAATGTGGGTTTGGGGAGAGGACAATCTGTTTTAGCAACCGATGGCAGGTGCAGGAGTCTTTAGGAAAGGTGGAGCCGAAATTATATACTTTATATCTATTTATGACCTCCAACCCAATGGTGGACTCTCAAAACTTGGTTGGTTTTCTTAAAGTTGTTGTCTGGTAGATATGGCTTGGGATTGGTCTGCACTTTTCTTTTTTTGGGATCAATTTATTTTTTTATTGTTTTTGCATAGAAAGGGTCATACACAATTGTATATAATTACTTCTTCAAACTTCTATTTTCATAAATATATATCAAACCATAACTAAATCCAACAAGGGTTGAGGCTCTAGCTTTATTTAATCTGGCTGTTGAAAGTTCTAACATTACTATACAGTCTGCAATATGAAAAACCTGAAGTAGCCAATGTCACACAGATAAAGTGAGGAGGGAGCCATCTTTGAGCAATTATCTCTTTCGCAGATGTTAGTCCTGCCAACCAGATCTTTCTTTGTAGTTCTGTGAAACCTAAACTGGAATCATCATTTAGAAGGAGCACTACTGGTTGCACTGGTATATCTTTTCCTATCATATCAGACAGTGTTGATGATATATTTTCTTAAAACTCATAAACATTCTCACATTCCCATACCATTCTGCACTTTTCTTTAGCCAATGTGAAACATCTTCTCCCTGTGAAACATTTTGCATGTTCAGTTTTGTTCACATTGGGACTCTGTCTGTTTTTAGAAATAAGGCATGTAGTCTAAAAGATGGGGATGGTCTATTTCAGTGGCCTTCAAAGGAATATCCTGGTTAAAAATTGACTGCTTCGATTTACCCCCAAGGCTCGATCACCACGGTAAATAACTTTGAATCGTCCTTTAGTTTGTAAAAACAACAACAGCACAGTAATAAGTGCTGCGGTCCAGAAATATAAAGTTTGTGTTTTTGAAAAGGATTTACAAAAGTCCTACATCAAAAAAGCTTTTGAAATTTTTATGCAGTTTTTGAGTTGCTTTTCAAGTAGAATTTGCTGACATAATTCCTACACGTGGAGTTTTACTGTAAACAGTAATAATTTTCGATTAGTTATCTCACTTCAATCCAGTATCAGTTGTATGTTATCTCAATATGAAGCAAAGCGAAAGCCAGTGCTGTCAATTTAAAAAATAGATAAAACTTTGCCAAGACAGGATTGTTAAGTGCTCTTATGCTGTCTTGCAGGGCCTTATGTGCAGTGTGTGTCTTATGTCTTATTGTCTTATGTGCTACATGATCTTACATGCACAAGTGTGATTCATCCTGCTGCCAACTTCTCTGTCAGATTTCCATTATTTTGCAAGTATTTTATTATTTTCAAAC
Source organism: Schizothorax lantsangensis (assembly GCA_027422415.1). NCBI lineage: Eukaryota > Metazoa > Chordata > Actinopteri > Cypriniformes > Cyprinidae > Schizothorax > Schizothorax lantsangensis. The sequence continues at coordinate 27,289,637 of CM049860.1, read as the reverse complement.
TGAGGGATGAGTCAATGATATATTCTGTGGTTATTGGTTGCCCAAGGTTTCTAAATAACTACAGCATAATTCAGTCTGCTATTGTGTGAGAAATTACAATACCCCTCAGTAATGCGCAAACGTGTAAAAATCGTATTGTTTACAGTCTACCGAACAGTGTGACACTTGTTCAAATAGCGTTTACATGCAAAAATAGCCAGTTTTACCGCAGGAGCACAATTTGTGTCAAAGGAGAGAGATTGAAGCAAAAAGCTAATTCTGAAAATTCATGTGGTGCTATTTGAGAGTTTACAAGCCAGATCTTTAATCAAGCAAATGCTTTCTTAAGCTAATTTGCATTCATTAGGATACAGAAATTCAAGTCAGATTCCAATCGATTTGAAGTATCCCTGCTAAAAAAGGCCTGACCTATAGCAGTAGAGGTAATGAACTCCATAGATAATGTGTATAATCTGCTGTCTGCAATGTGAAACAGAACTGTTATCTAGAGAGCGCCTATGAAATGCTCACCAGATTTGGAAAGAGCATTATAATTTCGCTTTAAGATAAAAAGGTTACAGCTACTTTGCTTCATGCTTTGCCTTAGTATCCATTGTTTTAATGATGAACAGGGAATGCCATTGCTGAGCATGTTCCCACACTGAGTTCATGGCTGTTATATTTCAAATAAATATAATGAAGTCCTCCTGTGGAGATTTTAGTATTCATCCTTCAAAGAAAGCGTAATGTTCGATGTAGGGCAACAGTTGTAAATGTCTTGACCTTCAAGTAAATAATGCATCTAATAGCGGAGTCAAAAGCAAATAGCATAGTTGATGAATAGAACATTACCTCAGACCTCCGCTCAGCCGTGTAGCTCATCCCAGAAAAGGAGCCATAACTCCAATCTGCGGTCTCGAGCTTTGCTGAAATCCTATTTAACCCTCGGCTCAGGACCATCTGCAGTTTTTTTTTTTTTTACACTGCGTTCAAGCAAAACATCAACAACACACACACAGACTAACACCCGAGAGTTTCCCCGCTGGACCAGAGGTTGTCAATACTTAGACTGGCCCTATGCTGCCACGGCAGCCTGTTCATTAACTGATCCCTGCCAACCCCACTAGGGAATATGCTAACAACTCGGATAGGACATTCTGACATTCCGAAGCTGGTCTGGATCTTTTTCAATAATGGCTTCATCTGCAACTCTAAACCTGCATGTTCTCTGCACCGTGACCAAGTTAGATGGAGGAAATATTGATAGCTTACCTCTTGAAACATAAGGAGACGGGTCGGCCGAACACTCGTCTTTTTTTTTTTCTTACTGCTGTAATCCTCACACCCCTCAAAAGCTCTAATAACTATAGCCTCATTTACCAACTGGCGCCTTTCTTTATTGATCCGAAAGAGAAATAAACAGCAAATTATGCTTTGGCTTACTTCTGACTATGAAAGCTGATTCTGTAAGGCCATGCAGCCTAAATACAGGCTTTCTAAGAACGATCTTTATACATTTATTTGTATCTTAACATATCATTTATTTAGATTTTTTTTGTAAGTTTAATATATGAGTTTAATATCTCTGTAAGTGTATGTTTTTGTTATAATATTATGCATATTTTATATATTTTTGTGTATTTATAATATATTTTATTCAATTTTATATTTGTAATAAAAGCATACATTTCTGTTCTGCTCTTGATATTATTAATGAATAGTATAATAACTATTATATATTATTGTGTATGTATGAGCAGGACATTAGCATATTAGAATAATTTGTAAAGGATCATGTGACACTGAAGACTGGAGTATCGGCTGCTGAAAAATCTACTTTGTAATCCAGAAATAAATTACATTTTAAAGTTTATTCATATCGAAAACAGCTATTGAAAATTGTTTAAAATTGTCACAATATTACTGTTTTTACTGTCACAGCCAAACATTCCAAACACTTGGCCAACAGTGTGCATATATATAAATATATTTATATATGCTTTTAAAACATTCAGTTTTAAACCTTGAATACTTTAGATGCTTATATTTCAAGAGTCTAGACTACTAATGCATCTTTTGTTCTGCACCTCTGCACTGCTGCTCTGGCCAGAGCTAACACTTGGAACACAGTGCACTTCACATTAGTTCCATTAGTTGGTCACTGTAGGTAGCCATTTTTGACATTTTCACAATTCTACCCATTTTAAAACCCCTACTATTCCTGTCACACCCTTCACAAGGCTCACCTTTTATTTACATTTATTCGTATAGGAGACACTTTTATCAGGGACTTACAAATGAGGAAGTAACAAAGCAGTTCTGAAGTTTTCCTCAACTAGCAAACTAATTAAAATAGGCCACTCTCAGAAAAAAGGTACAGAGCTGTCAGTAGGATGATACCCTATATAGGTAAAGCTAAAATGTACATCTTTGTGTACATCTGAAGTGCCCATATTAGTAAATTAAATGTTATATTGGTACTGGTCTTCTTTACAATATTGGTAAAAGGTAAAAAGGTTCATGCCTACTGTTCTGTCAACTATAAGTTTGTGCATGAAACATTAGTGTTTTGTGAATTATACGTTGTCTGCATCACAACTGTTTTAAATCACACTTTTAAAGTAAAAACCTGGGAAAGCTACTTTTGTTTTTGATAAATGTACCTCTCGTAAGACCTAGGTGCCAACGCAAGGCAAAAGACAAATGAGATTTGGCAGATAAATCCTTCCTTTACTTTGTCACTGTTTAGAAATAAATGTCCTCTTTCTGTTGTTTGCTGGAGTGGGAGGATATATATTCCCACCACAGTGAATTGATCAAAGAAAGAACTAGTTTTAGATGTCAGAAAATGGTGGAGATGAAATTGTGCTCAGCAGAGGAATGTCTTACAGAATCAGTGAAAATGAAATACAGAAGGAACCAGACAGAACATGACGAGAGCTGTAAAATTGTACAGCAGAAACAAATCGATACTTGGGGCAGATGAATCAAATCCGGCCCCATCAGTCGGAATCCTGTGGGATTGTTGAACGCTCCCTAACTCTGCCCTCCCATTAGTTCCCAATCCCTCTAATATCCCTCTCAAATCCAACACATCCCACCGCAAAGCTTCAAACACCCTGCGCTGCCGTGTTTCTCCAGACAGGGCCTCAGAATTGTTTCAGGAAGCACCATCATTGTTCAGCAGAGTTCAGCTGAACACACAGTTGTGGCTTTCCCAAAGACACCCACTCAGCCAGGGTTGCCAAATGCCTTCAATCAAAAGTAGCTAAAGCCTGCTTGAAAAGTCGCTAAATATCTCAAGACGACCCAATGCTCTAATAAGAATATGTGTGACACCATCACGTCGTATCAGCCCTTTACATTCGTTTGCTTTTTATACAGCCTATTTTAATACAGCCAAAAAACTGTTCTCATTGACATATTTTTATGTTTCTGTTGTCAGACATTGCGACCCAAGACTGTACTTACAATCTGCTGCTGCTCTGCACTGTTAAAATGTTGCAAAATTTTCTGATTTATAAACAAGACATCATCTGACAAAATAACCAGACACATAAGTTAAAGACAATGGTTGTGTTGTGATTTCAGCTAAATTTACATGAGGAATGATAATGAGGGAACAGAAAAAATGTTCAGAACGACAGAATGTCTGCCCCCCCCCCACCCTTTGTTAATTCATTTTAAGAAAACCACCTAAAAATTGATAAATAAGTTTTAATTTCTCCAAAATAGCTCCTTGCAACAAAAATAAATAAATAAAATAAAAGTCAACAATGAGCAACAATGAGAAAGTCGCTAAATTTGGTGACAAAGTCCCCAATTTTGCAACACTACACTCAGATAGATGGATGGATGGATGGATGAATGGATAGATGGATGGATTGATTATATACCGATTATTGATAAAACATTTTTTTTTTCATTTATAGTAACTACTTTCCAACATTATTCCAATATTAAATTAATTGATTTAACTTGATAAGGCACAATGCATTTTTTTCCTGATAGAATATTTGATATATTTCAAAAATGTAATTTGCAAATCTCCTTATCAGGCTGGGAAAGTGTTTCTGGTATTGCAAACATGTAATTTGTTGGCACAAAAATGTAATTTTTTCTCTCAGTTCTTGTGCTGTGTGAAAATGAATATCAAACTATTAGTGGAAATAATTTCAGCATATGAGAAGCTTGAACTTTCAGGTCTTACTTCATATGAAGTGTCGTTATTCACTGCAAGTCCTCATTTATCACACAACGGCCTCCTGCAGAACTTCAGCTTAGTGTTGCTTGATGTTAGCCAGTGTTATTTATACCACTGAGACATGACTATCCTATATAATCACCATTTTGCAAAAAGAAAAAGAAAAAAGATGCTGTGAAGCACAGCTAAAAATATTTGCCCTTTTCACTCACCTTTAAGAAGACTGGATTTCACAGTCTCACTCTTGTTCTCAGTTTTTCATGTTTTAATTTTAAGTAAGTTTAAACCAAATTACCAGAAAATGTTTAAAAAGGAAAAGCATAAGGTAAGTGTGATTTTACACAGCAACGTCATAAATGTTCAAGGAATCTGTACAAAAAATACTGTGAAATATTGCAAAAGTCAAGACAAAATTGTCATATTGCTCAGTAGTTTTACATTCGGTATGGACAAATTGCTTGTCATTGGAAACTTGTAGCACACTTGTGCACATTCTACTCATTTGATATCTTCCTTTTGTATATATTAAGGGAGTCTGTATATTTGCACACATATATGTAATTTCAAAGGCAGTTGCCATAGTCTTTCAGAAAGAATGGAGGGTAAACAAAAGGACAGGAACAAAAAAATGTATCTACCACGTGAGTATCAACCATATTAAATGCTTTAAAATGAGGATTGAATTGAAAAAAGATTTAGCAATTGAAAGAAGATTGTATTGAAAGGTATTGAAAGAAGATGTGAAGTGACAAAAACAGTCCTCTGTCCTTCAACTGTAGTTATTTATAAAAAGAAAATGTTTTTGTTCAAGGACATGAATACTTGGAAGGAAATATGGAAATGTGATGTTTATACAAAATATAGGGATGGAAGTTTGTAAAAACATAATATTTTAAACAACAGTTCAATGTTAAAAACATTATCTGTATGTAATCCGGTCCTGGAAAACCTTCATGGAAAGGAAAATATAACATGCACACCACCCAAGATAATATTTATTGATCAAATAATGGTCCACCAAGGATATATTTGAAAGGTCATGGAGTTTATTCATTATTAAGAGTTCATTTGAGCCGTGAGAGGTGAACAGGTTTGAGGCAGGGATTATATAAGGGCATAAAATCCTGAATCCATACATATTTTCTTCATCATCTCTGCGCGGTACAATTAAAAAAAATATTTTTAATGACATCATTTATATAGAGCTACCCTCACAGCTAATTATCAACTTGACATTCTTCAAATATGTACCAGCCAGCACACACAATAAAGATTATATAAAATGAACATGAAATTGGTGACTGAAAGCCCAAAGCAGGTGCTAATTAAAAAAAATAAATTAAAAAAAAGTATGTTCAGTATTCAGACCTTTCCTTCAGTCGTCAGATATTCCTGTTTTTATCTGCCTTCAGCTTCAACCACTTCATCAAAATTCAGTTCATCCCATCTCAAGTTCGCAAGCCCGACGTATTGAACTCTATGCAAAACTTGCAAACTCTGAAGATGCAGGATTTGGTGATCTTCAGAAAAACATTTGCCTTTAATTATGGGAAGTTGAAATATCTATCTATCTATCTACAGACGTTTGCTTTTCTAGTTAAAATTCAGATGTTTTTTTATGTATTTATATTATAGTTGTATTAAGAATTTCTATTGAATTTTACTTCATTCAAATTGAAAATTCAATTCTGCCTTCTGTTTGCTGCCTCAATTAGGAATAAACAACATCCTCATTTCATTTCTGAATGGCACACAGCCCTGCTAACCTCTGATTTTGTGTTTCTCCAGGTGTGAGGACTCCTCAGAGACAGAGAAGGTGAGAGAACTTGTTCAGATTCATGATTAGGTTTTCCTGATGGTTACAGATATTTCTTGTCTGAGTGAGATGGTTGGTAAGAGCCAGAGCCCGTTTTATGGCTGTATTTTTTTATAGTTTATTAGAAGCGCAGTGCTTTGCCAGCTGTAAAGTGATGTGATAAACCTTTTTGAAATGCTTCATAGTCACAGTGACATTGTTAATATTAGGGCATATGAGAGAGAGAGAAACAGATTTTTCTTGTACGGAAGCGTCATCTCATTTGTTCAAATGTGCTGCAGCACAGAAGGCTGGAGTCACTGTAAATTGTAACAGCTGTAAAGGCTGAGATGTTTTTGTAGCGCAGACCTTTCGGGAACACTTCACATGAGTATTATATCCCGTCTGGGGTGTTGTACTCGTCCTTTAATATATGAAATCTGGGATAAATTTTTCTCTTGGGATCTAGAAAGCTAGACTCTCCCCATTTTTCTGGTAAAACTATACAATTATGTACAAAGATATACTTTGTCGTGCCTTTCAAAGTAAATATTCACTTCTCAGGAAATTAGGGAAACCTTAGAGAGTTCAGTTTTTACTGTGTTATAATTGGCTTGATGGCAATATTCTGTCACTCATTTGGTTTAAAAGACATTTCAAAATAATGATTGATCCATTGATTTGCAAGAATTTATTCAAAGAAAGAAAAAAAACATTGCTGAAGTAATCTCACATGTCTCCTCTAGAGTTTCTCTAGAGTTTGCTTGATAAAGTCTATCCAAGACATTTTTTTTTAGCTCTGTGCTTTTTCTGTATGTTGACATATTGCAATTATTTTCTCATAGTATATTTGTCATTTTATCCATCATTTATTTTATTTTTATATGACTGTGTGTCATATAAAATAAATATTTTTATTTATTTTTATTTATTTTACCAACAACATATTAGAAAATCTGCATAATATGGGTACAAATTGCCAGGAAGCTCAGTGGGCTGAATTGAGCTAGTCAAACAATTTATTTATTTATTTTCTGTTATATGGCAAAATTACATATAGCTCAAGGTCTGAAGTAAAGCTTTCAAAAAATAAGTTTCTACCTCTGACAAATGCACTGCTGTCAGCAAATTGTCTAAATTTTGGCTGTGTTGGAAATACATAATGGCTGTTTACCTGGACAATAACCATCTTAAATGAACTTGATTAAATTTGGCATGAAGGAATCGTACAAACATTTAAGAACTCAGTTATATTTTCTAAATTATGTTTTTATTTCACTACAAATGTTTTCAGTTAAATTTAAAATTGACCCTTAATGCATGTTCCTGGTCTTGCGTGTGATTCGTTAGTGCACTTTATTCCAAGCAAAACATTCATCAAGAATATAACAACTTTCTTCACATTTGAAATGACTTTCTTTTTTTGGCTGATGACCAATTTCAAAGTTTGTTTTACTTCCAGAAAAGAATGGAGAAGATAATGTTAAAACGTTATTATTCAAATCGAAAGTGGAAGCTACATTATTGAAAAAGCATCTTCCACATGTCAGTCATTAATTCCCACGTTGAGGTGAAATGGCATCACATGATCTCGTGTGGTGCAGATTACGCATTCCCATTCGAGCCTTAGGCAACCTGAAGGCCATAACACCTAATGGGCTATACAAAAAATGTGCTAAAAAATTTATGAAGAAAAAAAAAATCTGAATTACATTGTAAAACCAACTGATATAACATGCAACCCCCATCACATATACACCAGAAGCAGTGTGCTATAGATACAGTGCTGCAGCATGAATATGAAAGTTAATTACTTAAAGAGAATGCTAATATGTTTGTTGGCCATAAGCATATTTCACAGGCTCGCTGAGGCTGAAAATGGCATTGGCATTGCATGTTGCATACCGAAATGTGATCCAATAGTATATGACTGACAGGCGGTTGTCTGACAGGAACATAGTAGCAATATATATTCTGATGTTTTATAAATTTAAGTGTAGCCACTTTTTACAAAGTCCCCTGGGAATCCAAGGTGGGATTTCTTTTTCCTTTTCATATGTATCTTTTTTTTTTTTTTTTAGTACAGCACTGGTGTCTGCTTTTTGTGTGAGAACCTGTGCTGGACTTCAGGTAGAATTCTAGACATGGTTTACGCAATATTTTAAAACCAGTTTTTAAGGATTTGACCACAAGTGGACACATATATACGTGAACCGCTTCCATAACAGCTTATGGTCAGTGGTAGGCAAAAACGTATGTAACCATATTGCATTTGAATTGTAGACGCTAATTTATCCTCTGATGCATCCTGAACAGCACAATGGACCGCCTACACCTGTCAGTCAACCTTTGTGTTAAAACAAACGTTTTAAAGTTTGCCCGTTATCACCCAAGACAGATGCTAAAACCAGGTGCAGGGGCGTTTCCAGCCTTTCATCACTACAGGGACACTTGCTCCTCATCAAGTAAATAATTGTACCTTTATTTGGTTACAGTCCCCTGGGTGAAGTTTGCTTCAAAATCAGCACCAGGCCGGTGAGTTTGGGAGCTCAGTAATGCAATTTTTTATTTATTTTTTGTGCAGTGTTGTGTAAACATGGTCAACAGATGACGCAAGTTCAGTCTGCGTAACTACAACACACTACCATTAAAGTTTGGATTAATTTATTCATTCATTCATTCATTCATTCAGATTCAGCTTTGCCAACACAGGAACAATTACATTTTTAAACAGATTCAAATAGAAAACAGTGATTTTTAATTGTAATAATATTTTACAATATTACTGTTTCTTACTATACTTTTGATCAAATAAATGCAGCCTTGATGAGCATAAAATACTTTTTTTTTTCATATCAACCCCAAACCTTTGAACATTAGTGCAATTTAGAAGCTTATTCTCCTGATCATTGACTCACCAAACAGATGGAAACTGTTTAGTTTACTTTCTTCACATTGTCAGAACTGCTGTCCAATTGTATTCATTTTCAGCATGTTTGGTGACCTCTGGTCTCTTAAACTTATATAACGTGTTTTGGGTAAGAAATGTTATTTTATGGCAATTTAGCCACCTTAGCCTTTTACTTTTAACTTTATAATTTTCAGTGTTTTTTTCTGTTCATCTTTCTTGATTTCTGTTATAAAGAAAGTATAAGATTGATGAGTCACAGTTGGTTATTAGCACTGAAGATTTTTTTTTTTAAATGCCTTTAATGTTGGGCTTGTAAAGGCTTCTACAGAATCAATATGATGCATGTATCATGCAATTTTTTCCTCTGTGCATGCAAATCAATAATCAACATTTGAGAGCATGTCCAACATGTTTTCCTTGTCATTTTATTACTTTGTGTAAATACATTTATGTTGACTCTGTGTGGCATACAGCGTAAACACAGTATTTGCCACGTCTGTGTTTAGATAAATTGCTCTAAATAGGCAAATTCAACCGTATACCATAATTGGCTCCTAATGCTGTGAGCAACGCCACTGTCCAGACGTAAAAAGGGCCTTAAAGACTGAATGGAGCATGATTAGGAAAGACATTGGCGAGACGGACGCTCAACGTTTCAGTCTGCAGGCTAAAACCTATTAGTGGCGTATGTGTAGCATCAGTCTTTCTTCCCATTCACCAAATGATCTTCCCTTCATTATCTCATTACTTCATCGCCCTCGAGACGAAGCACCATGCAGAAAAGCCAAACTGTCGAGCTCTCTTAAAATCGTGTGAAACTTTCCTCGCAGATTTCTCCGCATGCAGTCTGAAACATGCAGTCTTGGTTGCCCTAGGTTTCACCTGTTCCACAGTTCACTCCAAGCGAGCTTCAAAATGACGAGACAAATTCACCTCGGGCGTTCTGTAAGAGTTCAATTAATACGGGTTACGCCAGTAGATGCAAATTTGCCCATGTGTGTGACAACTTCATTTACGAGGCCTAGAGAGAGGTTTTTCCCTAGACACTGGACTATTATGATTGGATGTCTGTTCTAATTCCTCATTTAGACACCGACATTGGCTCTCAAATAAGCCGCTGATAACGTGGATTCTTTTTTTTCTCTCTCCCTGGGACAAACAGAGCCTGAAGAATGATATGGCTGACATTGACAGGTCTACATATGATGCAGTCGGCGAAGGAGAATCTTTCTCCTCTGTTAATGTCAGGTAAGGAATGAGTTCATTTAAATGATAGTGGAACACCAGAATATTAATGAAGAGGGAGTTCTGGCGAGGAAATCCTGAAGGATTAAAGCCAAGATGAGTGTTAGCTATGTCGGTTAGGCTCATTAGCAATATTAACAAACATTAGGATGTTATATAATACCAAACAGATCATTAGGCCTACTTAAAGGAACAGTTCATCCAAACATGAAAATTCTGTGATTATTTATTCAACCTCATGTTTTTTTTTTCAAACCTGTATGCTGTTATTGTTTTTCCTGGAACTCAAAAGAAGATTTGTTTTTTAAGAATGTTCATACAGCACTTACAAGAACAAAAAAAATCATAATAATAGCAAAAAAAATGACAGCATACTGGATTTGATGAGAGGGTGAGTAAACAATGGCAGAATTGTTTTAATTGAAATGAACTGTTGTTTTAATATGCAATGGAATTGTTAGAAATGTTTTTGAAGATTTTTGATTTTTGTTTGTTTTGTAAAGTCACACCACTTAACATACAGTCTTAGATATTTTCAAATTCATCATTCCTTTTCCAGACATTTTCTAAACAACATTTAGACAAAATACCCAAATCAAGGTGAAAAAAGAGATAACGGCAAACTAACATAAAAAATATATATATATAATAATCATTTGTTTAAAAAAACACTCTTTCTTGCAGAAAAAAACATATCTAAATGTATGTGCAGTGAAGCTGCAGGAAAAATAGGTAATATTAAAGTTTAAAATAAAAATCATGTGACACATTGTCATAATTCTGAGATATAAAGTCAAAATTATGAAAAAAACTAAGTAAAAGCTGCCAAAAAGTAAAAGCTGTCAAATTGTGAGAAATAGTCACAGTACTTAGAAATAAAGTTTCAATTATCTTTGTATTTTTTGTTTATTTATTGATTGATTTTTTAACTTGAGGTGGAATTTGGCATCCATAAATGATTTTTAATACATTGTTTCTGTCTTTCTCTCTTTCTTTCTTTCTTTCTTTCTTTGCAGACTTCTAGAAATAATTATATACCTAATGTGTTGGACTTAAACCTATCTAAATTATGCTTATACACACTTTAGTTGTTTAATTATAAAATGGATTGTAAAAAAAAAAAAGCCTTTAGATCCCAGGGTTATTTTGATACTGTCGTATTATTTTCAGAAGTCAGGCAGATGGCATGTGTATTGATCATCGATTCTTGTTGTAGTTGTATCTTCAGTTCATCTTGTGTACTTGATGTTATTCTTGTCCAACATGAGGTCTGACACTGTCAGATCTTGAGCGTTAGATTCTGACAGCATGGTGTTTAGAAGCTCAAATCAGTTGCCTCCAGGAGGCAAGCCTTAAAAGCCTCTAAATTTGATTCACAGATGAAGCATCTCCTCCTGTTTCATCTCAAACATTTCTGAAAAGCTGACACTTTTGTTAGGACAACTTTTTTTGAAAATTGCTGTTATGAATTAGGCATATCTAAGTGTGACAGCATCTACATGGGGTTCAGGGATCATAGTGAATTCCCTCAGAACCCAAAGCATGTGTCAAGCTCACACACACACACACACACACACACACACACACACACACATGTACAGAGCAGATGTAAAACAGCAGAGACCTGGCTGTGATATCATGCTAATGACAGAGATATACATAGATATGTACAGATATATAAAACCAACTAAATAAAACTTCTCTTTCTCAAACAACATCAAAATATATGGCAGAGGCATTTGTGAAGTGGGTGTGTGTCACAAAAAGTCACTTTGGTAGAAAAGAAGAATCTGCTAAACACAGAAATGAAATGTGTTCTGTTCCCAGACAGGCCAGTAAAGGGGAATGTTAGATTTCTAGAACTACACTCAGGGGGATTTCAGTACGAATTAATAAGACTGTGTTGATTTAGCACCTGATTCGCTAATGGAATTACACAAATCACACAAGGCAATGTAAGTCAACTGGTCATTGAAACTCAATATTAAAAGTTTCAGCATTTTTTCAAAGAAAGCAGGTGTGTTGAAGGAATCATTCACCCACAAATTTGCAAAAAAATTACCATTCAAGATGCAAATTAGTTTTTCTTGATCAAAACAGATTTTGAGAAATGTAGCATTACATCACTTGCTCACCAAGCGATCCTCTGCAGTGAATGGGTGCCGTCAGAATGAGAGTCCAAACAGTTGATAAAAACATTGCAAGAATCTCAGAGTAATCCACACTAAAGCTGTTTACAGCTATATATTTTATAGCAGGGGCATTTACAAGTTCAAATAGATCTGCATTAACAAAAAAAGTGCAGTCCCATCCAGACTTTTCCCAGCATGCTCTGGGGCATATATAATTTAACATTGCATTGTTTGACCATTTGCTTTCTTATTAATTCTTATTGTTGTTGTTTAATTGTTTTGGGATGTCAGAAGTGTGTGTTCATCTGATAGTTGATTGTTACCCTTGTTTTTGTGCCAAGTGTTGAGGTCTGCAACTGGTGGTTCAAGTATGATTTGTTTGTTAATTGATAAGTTGATGGTAGATTTTAATGCAATGTGACAGTTAGAAGTCAATGTAAACATTTTCTTAAAATTATTAAGTGAATAGGTTGCATTTCAACAGTATGTATGATTTTTTTAGTAATTGTATGTGAATGTTTTGACTTAAATCCCATTCATTTGTTCAAGTTCTGCATATGATTTTTTTTTTTACAGTGTTAAACGTCAAACCTCAGTCAGACATAATTGTTGTGGAATTAGTTTTCTTCTGGTCCATTTATTTTCTTGTTTGATGTGGCGTATAAATGGTCCAGTTTTCTCTGAATCCTCAGCTGAGTATCACAGCGAAACGGAACAATTTCTCCTCAGAAAGACCACCTCCCAGGAGGTGGACTCAGTCACGTATCCTGGGTGTGGATCAGTTCTGGTCTTCTGTAACACTTATAGCTGTTGCTGACCTAGAAAAGCAGCGCGGCTTCCGTATCCAGTCCAGCTGTGGAAAAGATGCTCTAAGAAAAAGCATCATGGTCAAGGGTGAGAAACCAAGTAGGACAGGCAGGTAATTTTTATAAAGAAACAAACACTAAGGAGGGTGAGAAGGAACGGCGGGTTGTGGAATGCTCAGCCAAGCTTCAAAGTCAGGAGGGAAAATGTTACACAAAGGCCAAACACAAAGAGAGACTCACCTCAAAGACTCGCAGACAGACCAAAGGGAAAGACGAATCAAAAAGAGGTCAGCTGGTTTGCCGTAAGGGACTTAAAAATATACATACATTAGAAGCAATATGGGCCATTAGATGTTCTGATTGTATCTACAGGCTGCTAGTTTTAAATGGGTGGCCTCTAGGTAATATTGCTGGTTCGATTACAGAAGTCCTCTGCGTTGCAGAATATTTTATTTAGCCTATTAAAGGAGCTCTTTGTATTCCCTCAGGGTAAATGCTTGGCTTGCAAGATGCTCTGCTTTTTGACCTCGCCATTTTTTCTGAATCATTGATTTAGTAGGCTTTTAACTTGTGATGCTACCTAGGATGCGAGATGTATTATTTACAAGCAGCAGTTTTGCAGTCGAACGAGGCGAACAAGATGTTAGTGGCATAAAAATGGCTTTATGTCGGAAGGGATGGTTCTCCCGATTTCTCCTGTTTATATTCTCATTATACAGAGTGGAAATGTTCCAAAGGATGTTGATGGCCTGCAAAGGTTCACACAGGGGCATTTCACACCCATTTTTTGAAGGTTGCACCTTTTTTTTTTTTTCGCACAATTGACCTATCGGTAAAGCCCGCACCCCTTAGTTACTGTTGCTCCCTCAGACAAACAAACGGAGTTGCTCACTGTCTTACAATGACAGCTGCAGTGTGAACACCTTTTTCCCACGATGTTTTTGCACAATTTTGGACACAGAAGGCCACCAAATGGGAATTAAATATTCCATGGAGGGATTTATAAAATATTTAAAAATAAATACGGTGGGTAACTCAAAGCGAGGGTTTACAGATCACAATGCCAGCGGGAGAAGTCTCATATTACGGTCGGTGATCATGATTGCGGATGACAACATGCAGGATCAACACTGTTCATGTATCGCAGGGTATGATTAAATTAATGTACGTTTAACCAGTTTAATATGGAGAGGCACTGAAGTGTAGACCTTCGTTTATGTGTTTTTGACCTACACTGTACAAGACGCGAGAACAGTCCGCTATTTAGGCTTGTTCGTTAGCATGGACTCACTAACTTTAATGTTAGCTAGTTTTAGCCAGAGATACCTTGCTAAAGCAAAAGATAACATTAACGTTCTGCTTGAGCAGATTCAATTTGTAACTTAATGAGTGTATGGCAACCAGAAAATTAACGTTTTTGTCTTCATTTGTATTGGGGTTAAACACTTAGGGACATTTTGCTCTGTTTTGTTTGGATTCAGGAAATGTAATAAAATAAATGATATTGCCCATCCTCTCAGGATACCTGGAATCAGTGTTACAAGTACCCCAGGCATATCGTTTTTCCATTTTTGAAGCATAAACCCCATAAAACCAATGTGAGCTTTGGATCTTCCAATGTTTCTCTATGGTGCTGAAACCTAAAGATGTCCGAGTTCCGCTCCCCGTGCAACTTATACTCGACTGCCATTGGCTAGTCTGCGTTCGAGGGGAGGGGCTTTGAGGTCAATTGACATTGATTTTTATGATAACTTGTTTTTTATGTTCCGCTAATGTGATGGTTTTCTGTTTATAGCAAATAGTCTACAGAAGCTGCAACTCGACTGAACTACAGTAAATGAATAAAATAAAATGAAATTTGATGAAAATGTTTTCACCCTTTAAGCCATCCAAAATACAGATGTGTTTGTTTCTTCATAGGAACAGATTTGGAGAAATTTAGCATCACTTGCTCACCAGTCGATCCTCTGTAATGAATGGGTGCCATCAGAATGAAAGTCCAAACAGCTGATAAAAACATCACAGAAATCCACACCACTCCATCAATTATTGTCTCATGAAATGAAAAGCTGCATGTTTGTAAGAAAAAAATCTGCGATTAAGACATTTTAACTTTAAGCTGTCACTTCTGGCCTAAATAGTAAACTAGTTCATAATCTGTAAAAACGCTTAACTCATAAACTCATATAACACATAAACATCCACTGACATATTACAACTATTTTGGACTGTTTTCGCTTGTCAAAGAAACAATATTATTGAAAGACTAGCAACGGTTTGACATTAAATATGACTTAATGTTGAATTTGTTTCCTGCAAAAAATGCAGCTTTTCACTTCACAAGACATTATCTGATAAACTGGAGTTGTGTGGATTACTTGTGGATTATTGTGATGTTTCTATCAGCTGTTTGGACTGTCATTCTGACGGCACCCATTCACTACAGAGGATACATTGGTGAGCAAATGATGAAGCAAACTCATCTACATTTCGGGTGGCCGACCATTATTATAAAAGTGCAAATACTTTTTGGTGCATTGCATTAAAACATCCATTATAAAATGGGCATGATGCCTCTGCATATGTTTACCATAAGTAGTGCTAAATGGCTTTTATTAGCAGGTCAATATAACCCACACACAACCCATGACTTCACTACCTCATTGTGGCCTTTAAATGTTACCAGAACACTGTTCAAACTAATCAATTACAGGAAAAAGATACTTACTGTCGCGATGAAACCCAATAAGCCGTGTTAGGGAGACATCTTCGCATAGATGATATTGAGCAGAGGTTTTGTTTGGCTACCTTGTTAAAAAAAAATCTATTTGCTGAAAAGCAATACAAAACCCAGGAGTGAAATAAAACACTGTGACTTCAATACCCTTAATGTAAATGTATATATTTCTTTAGAAACAAAGGAGATTGTTCAATATAACATGCATACAAAAGTTCACTAACTTGTTCACCGAATATATTGCTATTTTGCTCTTCTCATAAGAAAAATGTCTCTTTCAGCATAGTCTCTGTACTACTGGCTTATCACATCTGTGACCTGTGTGACTTCCTGGCTTTAGTATAGACCTGTTATAGTTTCTGGTGATGAGGTGAAGAGGGGTGAACAGAAGCAAAAAATAACCAGAGATGGACTGAAACTGAGATGCTGGGCTACAGAGTCATTGGCTGAACAGATACCAGAGTCTGGTTGTATTTGATAGGAAGGAGCCTTAATTAGCACTGTTGGGTAAGATATCATCATCTCAGTATGTGTGGCCAGTGCTGGGGCTTTGCTATATCCCCCAGTACTTTCAGTGTAGGATTTGTGTTGACCAATTAATCTCTAGTCTGACTTAAATCTGGGTCTTTTTCTTACACAAAGATATCATATGACTTCAGGAGACTTGGAATATAGTGCAAAAACACACTTATAGTGCTTTTCATGGTGTTTTTGTAGTTTGCCAAATGTGACCACTATTGGGCAAGGCGGGGGGGAAAAATCTTATTTTTCAATTTATTTTCTGTTTCAGGTTTTCCATTTCACTTTATTTTTTGTTATTATTTTTTTAATGGTGTATAAATTGCATTTCAGTGCAGTCATTATTATTATTTATTTTATTTATTTTATTTATTTTATTTATTTTATTTATTTTATTTATTATTTATCATTTTAGTTTTTTTACCTTTTAAACTGTAAAAATTGTTTAAGTTGTAAATAGTAAATAAAACAAAGATTATTGGAGTATATTTTACAAGAAAATAGTTTTCCAGTCTTTCTACTTTAATTGCATGCTAAATGTGTTGCTTGCCATTTCTTTGTAATTATTTGTGAAATTTACAAGCAATTTCTAAATGAAAATTGTTTCACCACCATTTTTCAGTGTATATCACAGATCGTTCCATCTTGATTGACATACAGTATAAAACCAAAAGTGTATCCATAAATGCCATGAGACCAGGTAGAATGAGGTTGGTAGAATGTATCATACTCAGGTTTTTTTTTTTTTTTTTTTTTTTTTTTACAGTTATACCATAAAAATATGCTATAATTGTGCTATACCTGCTATATTGAGCAGTAAATTGTAATTAACATCACATGTAGCAGCATGGACTGGATCCAGTCAGATCTTGTGTCAGATAGCCATTGAATTTGCCAAAGTTTTCAAGTTTCATGGCACAGAATCTTTGAAATATATTCAAAAATTTAGTTTGAGGTCATTTGGATCAACTAAATATGATTCTAATTGCATTTGAGTTGTCTTTGATTTCAGATTTACTCAATGTGCGTTTTAATTATTTGGGCTACTGTGGACTATACTAAAAACACCTCTGAAAGCCTGTATATTTGCCTGGTGTGCAGATTACCTTAATTATCATAATAAATGCACAGGATTTTCATCACGACTAGCTTGATCGAAGTTCAGCACTTAGCGTTTTAATTCGCCTTGTCACATAAAGATAGTTGTTGTTGTTGTTTTAAATCCTGTCTCTAGAAGCAACAGTCTATTTCGTTCATGAATGTGTGTCTGCGTGCAATGCCTCGCTTGTTCTAATTCAGCGATACCATCACAGGAATACACTTCATTTTAAACTATATTACAGCTATTCTGAATAGTAATAATATTGTTATTAGAAATTCGAAAAGTAAATAATGACAATTTTTAATTCTAGGTCAGCAATTTCCTCAAAAACACTGTATCATATATAAATGTCCATGATACACAGTTTAAATTGAAGACTCCAGATCAGATTTGCACCCATAACATATGATGCACATATAAATGCCAACCTTTGCTGCTTAGGTTATGTGATATATTCAAACATGGCACTTACTGTATATCTGCGAACAGGTTTGTCTTAATCCTGAAAGATTACAGCCACCATCATGCGAGTCATTCTGTGCACAATTGGCCGTCATCCAATTCATTACATTAGCAAACAATTGCTTATCCCCCATTAAGCAGGGCCAAATGTTGACTTCTTGTTCTCGATTGTTATGTGCAGTCTGTAATTTCAAAGGTACATCACACTTCACTGTTAATGAGGCAATAAATCTTATTTATGTGCTTTTACATGAACAGACATGAAATTGACAACGCTTTGAATCATCTGAATAAGAAGGTGAGGTACGGGAGCTGAAGCCGCGTCCCATCCCTCCTGCCGAGCTTTAAAATGAAGGCTTCTAAAAGTTTTATGAAGGAGCAGATCAAAAAGGGTTGAGGCACGATTCCAATTCTACTTGTCTCTGGCTGTCGTGTTATTACCTGATCAGTGCTGGAGTGAGGAGACCACATCCTAAACAAACTGCTTTTATGCTGCCATATCTTCTCACTTATTTGAACTGATAGGAATCCGATAAACCTAAATATTTGAGCTACTGTATTGAGCTATCATTTTCAATCTTTGCAATGAAAAAAGACCCTAGTGTGCGGTCTGCCGTAGACCTCCTGCATTCATTTATTTTTTGTTTGTAGGGGATACCGACAATGTAATGTTGGCTCTTGCTTTATATTTTGCTGCATTTTAATAATTTATGCACAGTAATTTAATCATCTTATTAATATTTAGTTATTCACGTCCTTAGCATTATCACAATAATTGCAAAACGTGATGACCATGAGACTGCTTTTGCCCATCTGGATGTTAATTCATGCTCGGTTCTTTTGTATAAAAATCTGTCTCATTCTTGTTCCAGAAACACGTTTCTTCGATAGCTTGACTTTGCAGCTGCTTTGGTATCATAGCGCCTAGAATTGATTTCTTATGCACAAGCGCAGATATAAATTTATATTCCATCTGAAACTCAGGTCAGGTCTGTGTTGGGTGAATTCAGAATTGCATACTAGTATATTGTGATTACTAATTTTACTACATCTTTATATTGCAGAAATGATAAGAGATCATGCGTTAGTGGTGGGAGAAACAAATCTTTTCAAAACTTTAAATCAATTAAACCAATTGTTTCACAAAATGATTCACGTGCTGATAACATCTACTGGTCAAACTTGTGTAAATGCAACAAAAATTCAGGCTAAACATGCATAAAAAGACAGTTTAGACAAACCAATCAAAAATGTTTTATTGAAAGTGTATTATGAATTGTCTATATAATATGTGTTCTTTTATTAATTACATGCTTGTTCTGTTTGTTTTATGAAAGGCTTGGCTAAACAGTCCAATATTCCATTATTTTATATTCCATATTTTCTGGTTATTATTGGTCAAATTATTAATTGGTAACAGTAAGCAATTATATAAAAATAAATAGATAGAAAGATATAGAATTTCACATTTATACACTACCGTTCAAAACTTAAAATAAAATGCATCATAAAATAAAATAAATAAAATTATTTTCACAAAAATGTTAGGCAGCGCTTATAAGAAATGCTTCTTGAGCAGCAAATCAGCATATTATAATGATTTCTAAAGGATCATGTGACCCTGAAGACTGAAGAAATGATGAAAAGTCAGCTTAAGTTAAAATATAATAAAATAGAAAACGGTTACGTATTTCACAATATTACTGTTTTACTGCATTTTTGATCAAATAAATGCAGCCGTTGAGAAACATTAGAAAAAAACTTTGAGACCCCAGACTTTTAAGCAGTGTATTTTATATTTATGTAATATTTAATTGTAGTCATCTAAACAGTGTATGTTCATTACTCATTGTGTTTCATTGCAGGATACAGCGTGTCACAACAAATATGAGACATTTATGATTGATGATCTGGGTTTATTATTCAGATATTTGGGACATGGTGCAGTTTTTACTTTTGTTGACAGGAACATCTATTATATGCTCCTTCAGGAGGCAATGTTGACATCGTAACATTTTTATATTCCATTTCACCAGAGTCCTCCACAGTTTCTGACAAGTCCACCTCAAGAACAGTTGCTTATTGACAGTAATGTAAATGCTATAATACATACTGTGAGTCCTAGATCTCATTTGAATTCACTAGATGCATTCTAACTAAAAAAAAACACAAAATCAGTCGTAACACAACAGCTGTAGTATGTGAATATCCGTGTATCTATTTAGCAGTAATGCAGTTAGGTAAGCATTAAACAACTGCTTTCAACAGCTGTTGGCCTTGGGTTCCTCACCATTACCGCTTATGTGAGCCAAACCAAATTACTGAATGACAAGACACAAGGAGAGAATTTCAATATCGGCGCCTAAGCATCTCTTCTTAAAATCCTCTCACATGTCATGCCCTATGATGAAATCAGCAAGTTGGCTCAATAAATGACAGAACGCCGGCTGTCTGTAGCAGGCCAACAAGACACTGTCTTATGGTTTCCTCTTTTCTTTACTTCTTTTCTCCATCTGTGCTAGTCTTTCTCACTTCAAGCACTGTTTGCTCACATTCTGATTCAGTGACTGTGAGTTGATTTTAATTAAGGCGATATTAATCGCAAGCGCAGTGTCCTGTGTTCTTCAAACCACAGTGTCTTTCACACAGTCTACAAGCATATGACTCTGAAGTATGTTGCAATGTTAAAGTAATGTGGAGATAACACCTGTCTTACCAGGATTAAAGGTTACTTCAAATATTTGAGTAGCAGAGCAGAGTGACTCTCATTAAGCGAGCACACATTTAGACCCAAGGACCGCTAGCGTGACTAGACTGCAACAACATCAGGGACTAAACCCAGGGTCCTCCTTAGACATCATGATTATCCTAGTTAAACTGGTATTTTTTAATCAAGGTATGATAGAATTATCATATAAAACAATTGTGAAATACGCTATCATAATAATAAATAAATAATATTGCAAAGTAATAAGATATTTAATAATTTATATTTGTAATATGTAATATTGTATATAAATGTAATATATATATTTTGCTACATCTAGTAGAGTATTGCTGAAACTTGCCATTTACATTTTCATGGGACTGGATAGGGGAAGTAAATGTACAGAATACAGATAAGGTGTTATTTTATCAATTTTCTAAGCAAAATGGGAAAATTATGAGACTTATAAATGTTTAATATATTATGTTGGTATTTTAAAGATTATTTTTCAGTAAGGACAGGCTAAAATAGGGTCTTAAATGTTGCTTGAATATATAAAAGCAATGGCTTAAAACATAAATCACCACGCAAAAAAAAAATGCTAAATATAAATTAAACTATATATAAAGGACCTAATTTATAAGTATATATGAAATAATCACCACATAAAAAAAGTTGCTAAATCTATATTAGTTTCTTTTACTTTTCTCCAACTTTTAACATTGCATTAAAAAAGTATGATTTAAATGAATTTGTAATTTGATGGTGTTATTGCAACATGTTACAACTCTTGTCTCATTCAATAAAAACAAAAGTCAAGTATCAAGTAAGTTTTAGAAAGACCCTTTAATGCTAGAGAAGTTTAAGCATGGAGCTGCTCATTTGGATTCTTAGACTACCTCTATCTCTCGTCTTTCGACCTTTCTGATTCTTAAATATGCTAGTCAGTACTCCTTTTGAACGTGAAATATTCTTTATTCTGAGAGCTTCAAATATTGCAGCCGTGGGATTTATCCTCTAATTATTGCATTTTGATGACAAAAAAAAAAAGCAAAACTGCATAAACTGCAAATAAATCCCAGAGTGCTGTGCAGAACCTGAGCGTTGAACATTCTGACACTGTTCGCCAGACGCATGTCAACATCCTCTTTTAGAAAACGTATTCACATCGTATCCTCTGAGGAGAAACAGAGACAGAGGGGAAAAGCCGATGCTAGCGTGACGGCCATGCCACATTACTCGGTAAATGCTGACTGATTACATTTCACATGCAGCTCTAGCAAATTTCAAATTGCTAACCTACTCTTGTCACATTGTTTCCACTGTGAAACAGATAAATATGTCCTGATTCCAAAGACTTTCAGCAGTGGACATTAACTGAAAAAAGCTGATTCAACTCTTAAATTAATTCTCAGTATACCTGAAAAATGGCTTCTGTGGCAGTGGAGAAAACATGGAGGACCTGCTGTTGGCACTGAATTTACTCACATCAGTCCAGCCAAGATGTTTGCTTCTTTATCGGGACAGATTTGGAGAAATTTAGCATTACATCACTTACCAAGGGATCCTCTGCTGTGAATGGGTGCCGTCAGAATGAGAGTCCAAACGGCTAAGACATTTTAAATTTTGAAGTTAAAAACATTTTAATAATAGATTTGCTTCTTACACACACAAAACTTTTTTCTTCACTGGAGTTGTGTGGATTACTTGATGATTATTGTGATGTTTTTTATCAGCTGTTTGGACTCTCATTCTGATGGCACCCATTCACTACATAGGATCGGGCAAGTGATGTACTGTAATGCTAAATTCTGTACTAATGAAGGGACAAATTCATTTAAATCTTGATGGCCTGAGGCTGACAGCAATTTTTCATTTTTGGGTGGCTATTCCTTTAAACAGTTTCAAATTTGAACAGAAAAGGTCTTGTGTCTTCATCAGGAGCACCAATGACAATCTCGTCCTTTTTAACTTTCTCAAATTTCAATCGATGTACTCTCTGTAACCGCAAAGGTGCTACAGCATATAAATAGACTGTCTCGGTTGCTTTCTTGTTGCATCATGGGTCTGATGTCATGCTTTTCTTTATTTTCCTTGTATTTCATGTTTGGTTGTTTATTTATTAATTTATGTATCTATGCCTCTGATCATATTGATCACACGGAATATAAAAAAACGGACTCTTTTAACACACCAAAGGCTTGGCCTGGACCTTATGAGGCATCGCCGTTAGAATTTTAAAATGATATTTGGTTTGGTTTTACTAATGATCCAATGTCAGGACGAGAGGGCAAGACACTGAATGTTTTGTTGTTGTTGTGAAGTCACTGTAACTTTGGTTAGGAATAAAAGCCTCCGATACAACTAAAAAACACAAAACAAATTTCAAGCACTTTGTTTGATGTTGAATTTTCATAATTCTCTGAAAAGGTCTGAATCGCTGAATGAATGGCTTAGGACAATGGATCATTGCACCATCTCAGATTTGACATAAAGGAGTTCATATAGAGAAGTTTTGTTTTATTTGCGTAAACTCACTTCAAGGATTATGATGAAGAAACTGTAATCCACTTTGTATAACTGAAATATTGAAATTTTAATTCTCTCTTTCTATTAAGCTGCACTAATTCATAGTCTCCTATGACTTCTTCCCTGCCTCTGAAAGCAATTAATTGAATGTTAACCTGCTTCTAGACAGGGCAGACATCATTTAATTAATATGAAAAATGTTAATGTCACTGTCACAGTTATGGATGGACAGGCTGAAGATATTTGACACTTAAATCACATTTTATCTTTTTAAGATTTTTTTTAAGAAGTTGGAAAAGAAAAACTTGTGTTTGTGTATTTTTAAACTATCATGTGATTAATTCAAACACTGTACTAATGTACTAACAGTTTTTTCCCCTCCATTGCAGACAATTAGGTTTTGTAGTGGTCTAGCACTCACCGTTTTGTGGTTTACAGCTCTGCAAAACCAGGCTCATGTCAGGCGACAATAGAAGCACTAATTGCCATGTTTCCAGATGGATGAGCCAATAGCAAGTTACCTTCACCTGCTTTACTCAAGTCACCCCTACTGCTCCTGTGGCAATGAGCCTCCTGTGGATTGTAGACTAGTCGAAGAAATAAAAAGTGGGCCTCCACTCTTTCTGTTCTCTTGTTGGCCTAAAGCAAGAAAGAAAAGATGTAAGCATTAGGCAGTAACTTTATATTGAATATAATAATTCACAAAAGCAATATGGGTTAGTTTTGGTTCGAATCAAGGTCTGTTTGACCTAAAAAGTAACATTCTGTCATCATTTATACACTCATGTTGTTCCAAACCCATATGATGTTCTTTCTTCTGTTGATTACAAAGGATTTTTTTTTTAAAGAATATTCAGGCTACTCTTTTTAAACGTAAGTTTTAATAACCCCTGTCTATTGAAATGTTATTTTATTGAAAAGAATGAATAGCCATAATAGTATTCAGAAGATAGAAAGTCATGCGGGTTTGGAATGACCTGAGTGTGCGTAAATAATAACAGAATTTTAATTTTTGCCGAACTGTTCTGTTAAAGTAAAGGGTTAGGGTTAATTAGGTTTAGGATTACAGAACACATGCACAAACATGCAGAAACGGATTGGACTGAGGTCCCCTCAGGGTTCATTGTGCATAAATAATCTCAAAATAACTTCTTTTTTTTTTCTCAGCTTTTATTAAGTAAGGAAAAGAAGGACTGCTGGGACTTTTGTTAAAGAACAGAGTGGCACCTCATCCAAATTACATTAGACTCTCCATGATGCCCACATGAGCTCTGATAATGTAATACATTCCTTTTTAGCTCATATCTATCTATCTATCTATCTATCTATCTATCTATCTATCTATCTATCTATCTATC
Source organism: Schizothorax lantsangensis (assembly GCA_027422415.1). NCBI lineage: Eukaryota > Metazoa > Chordata > Actinopteri > Cypriniformes > Cyprinidae > Schizothorax > Schizothorax lantsangensis. The sequence goes on along the minus strand of CM049860.1, from coordinate 27,265,151 downwards.
TATCTATCTATCTATCTATCTATCTATCTATCTATCTATCTATCTATCTATCTATCTATCTATCTATCTATCTATCTATCTATCTATCTATCTATCTATCTATCTATCTATCTATCTATCTATCTATCTGTCTGTCTGTCTGTCTGTCTGTCTATCTCTATCTATCTATCATCTATCTATCTATCTGTCATATATCTATCTATCTATCTGTCTATCTATCTATCTATCTATCTATCTATCTATCTATCTATCTATCTATCGTTTTATTGTATCTATCTATCAATCGTTTTATTGTTCATGCAAACATTTTATCTTGTTTCTTATTTTCTTCAAGTATTTGCAGTCTTTTACTTTAAATGACAGGGTGAATAGAGGATCTTTGGACTAAATATGTGGGAACTAAGGATAATGATATTATAATCTAGACATTAAACATTTTAAAGATGAAAGAAGATTCCATGTATGAGAAAAGAAATATCCACAGAATAGTCTCTTCACAGATAAATTGCTCTTTAAATTGGTCGAGAAAATAAATACAACACAGCAAGCGAGACAAAAAAATCAGCACCGACAAGCTACTTTAAGGCAAAACAACTCGCACACTCATACACACACTTGTGCATTATCACAATGACTCAATCTGATATGATGAACAATAATGGGAGAGCGTAATCTCCACAGCTCTATTGGTCTAATCTCTGTGCCTCTGCTTTATGCTTTCTGTCAGGTAGACAAAGTTGTCAGTCAGGTCGGCAAAGCCATTTTCGGTTGTCAATAGGACGAAGGGGGAGTGCTGAGCGTCTCAATAGAAAAGGAGAAATTACAGCGTGACTGAGCTCAGTAGAGACCCGTCCTACTGATGATGGATCGACATTCCAAGGAGCTTTCGCCCGTCTCTCTCACCCTTTCCCTTCACCACTATGATTGAAAGACACTCCAGGAGCGAGAAAGAAAGAAAGAAAGAAAGAAAGAAAGAAAGAAAGAAAGAAAGAAAGAAAGAAAGAAAGAAAGAAAGAAAGAAAGAAAGAAAGAAAGAAAGAAAAAGAAAGAAAGATTGTGGGAAATCTGGATGATAGCAGTATTGTTGGATGATGGAGAGCATAATGTTTTTTTTTTGTAAATGTTCTGGTGAGGGTTTCAGAATGTTTTTTTTTTTGTTCATGAATAGCAAACATTGTGAGTGTGGTGTGCTGTCAGACGTCTCTGTTGCCTTCTGAATGTCATTTCAATCTGTGCTGTGTAGGGCTTTTGTAGTAATGTTACTGTTACCTCGCACACGTTTTAGGCAACCAAAGTCAAATAAAACCTATTACTTTGCCACACTGAGGCACATTTTGACTGTTTTTGTTCTCTAAATGCGTAGATAGATAGATTCAAGATTTTTCAAGATTTTGTTTTTATTTGTCACATACACGATTATATAGAGAATATATAACCAACAGTGAAATGTGAGTAGATAGATAGATAGATAGATAGATAGATAGATAGATAGATAGATAGATAGATAGATAGATAGATTTATTTAGGCATGGTATTTTTCTCATTCTTGAGTGAAAATAACCTCAGAATGCTTCAGGTTTCAGTATTGCAGGGTTCGTCTTGTTGGTAGGCTGATTGTTTTGTACATTGTAATGGCCTGTTTTTCGTAACTGAATCGTTCCACTGGATTCACACACACATAAACAGTGCATTTTCAGTTTAGCGAGCACATTACCAGATTACAGGATTCACACTGAGAGTGTGAGTTTTGCATGTTTCAAAAATGAAAACGCCTCCTTCACTCAGTATGTTTGAATTCAGCTTTAATAATATACAGTCAAGATTCTAAAACAATTTCAACACAAATCAGTCTTTTAAATTTGTTTATCTATTTGGTGAGTAGCCATGTAATAAGTGAGGGTCTGACTGTACATTACTGCATATTTCTGTAGGTAGAATTTGAAACACTGATTATTAGTATTTTTGAATATGTTGATAATGTGGTATGAGTGATTCCTTGTGATAAATGACATGACTTAATAAAAACTGTGGCAGCTTTGTGAAATTATTTGAATTTCATTCCATTTTCAAGCATAAGTTAAAATTTTATTGGATTTTTAAAGGAATAGTCAGTTTAATTATGATTGGCACACAACCCTGTTATCCACATAGACAACATACCCATGTAACAAAAACACAGTGCTGAGATGTGGTCAAAGTCCAATTCAGCAGAACAGAATTAGTACTCATTTTCTTTCTCATTCCTCAGATATATGGACGGTAGTGGATATGTCATGTTCTCAGTGATATATCTGACACAATGTACAGCGATCATAGCTCGGAGATGGAATTCTTTAAAAGGCAAAGGCCGTCGCTGACATGTTGAATGTGAATTCACTATCATTCAGTCAGTCGAGAAACTCTTTCTCAGAAGAGGAGGATCAGGATCTGGTGAGTACTTTCATTCAAAGGCATCTTTGTATCTGATCAAATCTGTGATCACCACCATGTTCGTTTTAATGATTGCGCAAGCATATTTGTGCAGGGTCTGTTCTTGCGTTGAAATAAACCTTCTGATCCATCTTGTCCAGATATCAAGAAACTGAACTGAGATTAATAGGTTTTTGAATTAATATTTGATTAGAATTGCTACGGGACGGTATCAATATGCCAATTATGAATACTTTCCCCCCAGAATAAACTGTTGTACATGTAGTAGAGATGTTTCTGAATCTTAAACATTCATGTTCAGACTCGTACAAAAAAAATATGTTTTATTTAGCACCATTTCATACACTTTTCTCTCCTTGGATTGTTTGAGTGAAGTTTCACCAAGATACATTTGGAGTTTTTTCTTGTTTGTCTGTGTCAGGGGTTATGATTTTTAGTTAAGTTTATCTGCAGGGAAATGGATTGCTGTAGATTTGATGTGTAGATGTATTTGGAAGTTAATCTATCTCACAATATAGCACAACTTTGTAAAATCCATTTCCTTTGCATTTTATTTTCCATCCAAAATGCCCATATGTTCAAATCCCAAACGTAATTTGCACAACATGAAAAGAGACAATTCTGCTGCAAGTCAAAAACAACAATAACAAAAACTGCTTCTGCCAAATCAGCAAACCAGACTTGTTTCTAAGCATACACTTATGAGGGATTTATGAGAAAGTTTCTTAAAGAAGTCAGGCATGTATTTTAAAGCCTTAATGTTTTGTCCTTTGTCCCTGAGTTCCATTTTCTATGTTAGTCAAAGTTCTTGTAAAGTTTTTTGTTTAGTTTTACGTGATCGTTCCACTTTTGACATTGTCTGTCAGGTCTAATATAGTTGATGTTGCCCTGTCTTTTCATAACAGCCTCTTTGGAAAGCCTTCATTATTGTGTGACAGGTTCACTGTAATGAAGATTCACAGGAATAATTTTGTCTGTCTATCTTCCTTGTTTCATAAAAGAATAGTTCATCTCAAATGTAAAATCTTCAGTTTTATTTACTCAGCCTCATGTCAATCCAAACCTGTATGTTGTTAATTAGTTTATCATGACTTGGAGCTGTCAGCTCCAAAAAGAGCAACAAATGACCAGAAAAGTAATCAACTGACATTCTGAGTTTTTGTATGGCAAGAGCTGCATAATGATTGCTTAGTAATTTCTACTTTTCTGTTTTATGTAAATAACTTAATTATGTTTGGAACGACCTATTGAATCAATGTTCATAATGAATAAAATTGATCAAAAGTGACAGTAAAGATATTTATATAATGTTACAAAATATTTCCTTTTAAAAATTGTCTTTATCAAAATAATAAAAAAATAAAGCAGCACATAGATTATAAAAATACATTTTACTTGAACACCAAATCGGCATATTAAAATGATTTCTGAAGGATAATGTGACACTGAAGACTTTTTACAGTTACAGTAAATTATAATAATATTTCACAATATTGTTGTTTTTACTGCATTTTTGATAAAATAAATAAGAAACACTGCATAAGAGAGATGATAATTTATTTGAGAGTGTCAATGTATTCGTGTTTTCATTATAAAAGCAAAGATTTTAGTAAAACCCATCTTTCCAGCAATATTATTATTATTATTTTTTTGGACTGAGAGAAGGTTTCAAGTTTAAAAAGCTGCTGTATGTTTATGTAGTACATCACACTGTTTTATTCAAAGAGCAAGAAAAATTTAACGTCATGATATGACCCCTCTCAATGCCTTTTTTGAGGAGAAAAGCAGACGGATCATCCAGTTAAGAAATCAAGGGCTATAAATTGCTGCACTAAAGAGGGTCAATACACAGTTTAAGCAGAAGTCAGCTAATTACTATGAGTCCAAAATCATATATTACCTTCATCACTGCATTTACAGCTCATAGAATAAAAAATCTCTCATTTTAATTAGCACGCAGGCAGTGTTCCTGCATCTCATTCCTCAATTTCAGCTCATGCACTTCTTTCTTTCTTTCCCCCTGCCCTTCTTTTCTCGACGAGCGGTGCGTGTGACCCTGAGCCTGGACTCCTCCTTCTGTCTGCTGCAGTCATGAGGGGCTCAAGCGCAATGATAATGAATCCATCAAGCACCTGAATCCACAATCTAAAGCTGTGATAACCATGACAAGTGCACACAAACACACACACACACACACTTGAGGTATATCAATATGATAGAGTTTGGATTCTGGAAAGTTAGAAGAGCCATTCTCTCAGGAAAAGCCAGCATGAAATGCCCTTTCAAAGTAAAGTTCAGTCAGTGTATATGATTGTGAAGGTAACTAAAGCTGTTTTTAGTGGCGCGTGCTTTCTGCAGAGCTCTATGGTTTCAAGGAGTGAATTTCTGTTTGCTGAGAACCAGTTTTCTTTGATCAATTGAAAGAGCACAGCCATTTCTGAATATAATGCAGGTCTACAACCTTTTTCAGACTGTGGACCTCCTTGGTGGATAGAGATGCTCTGTTACAGATAGTATGTATAAAACTGCTTTGCATTAAACATACCAATTTGCATTTTAATATTGGCCTATAATAGAATGATTGAAATATCACGATGCTTATATTGTTGTGGCATTAAAATATAATCATGTATATACTGTATTTGAATGTAGGTATGACAAAGCATTTAGCTGAACTTTAGCTTTTAAAGTTTAGCTACATTTGAAAATAAATCAGTAAAAATAGGACAATGTACCATATTATTATGAAGGAATTTTCCATATAGATTTTATAGGTGTTTTACCTGTATATTTTAATTTAGCACTGCATTGCGCTGTTTTAGATTTAATAGAAATGTCTGAAAAATGTATTGAAAATGTCCTGGCAGAAAATGTCCATAGTACTTTTTCTGTCTGTGCATTTTTTTTTTCTAAGTTAACTTAGTTTTATTTTGTTATTAATTACATTTTTTTTTTTTCCTACAAAAAATGACTACCATTTGCCAATATTTTTAATATTATGCATACGGCATTTTTATTCTTTTATTTCATATTTTATTATTTAATAAATATTCATATTTTTCAATAAAATATATATTTAAAAAATAAATTGAAGTTTAACATCAGATCGAAAGTTTAATAAGTTTATAAAGTTTAAGATTTAAGATTGCAATCTCCCATCTTGCACTGATAGAATGTTTAGCATTCAAAATGTGACTGACTGTGATGGCATCATCATAATATTAGCATCCTAATTTGTGATTGTTCTCTTTTCCTTGCATCTGTTTACCCAAATATCACATTTAAACTGCAAAAACAGTGTGATATTGTGTGTTGATTCTCATACAGAGTCTAAAAATAAGACACATTGTAAGCGTCGTGACAGTGGTAAAACGGATGCTATAATTCTAAAACATAAACCTAAAACTTTAGCAATATTACTTGGCAGCTTTGCAAGCACTATTATGTTTTTTTTCTGGAGATGCAAATCTAGTCTAAATTAGTCCTTTATTCTCACTTCAAACATTTTCCACGTAAATACAATATCAGGCTTATGAAGCTCTAAGAAATAAACCCCACCGTTTTTTTCTCACTAATGTACCTCAGAAGAGGTGCTCAAAAGCTCCATTTGCTCTCAGCGGCTCCGGATCTGTGCAATTCATGAGTGTAACACTGATCCTGCCTTTATGAGATGGAAGGGGTGAGGGTGTGATTCACAGATCGAATGCAAATGAGGCTGATGAGTATCAGGTTAGTCACGGAAGGGATAGCTGTGTGTGTTTTTCATCAAGGGCTTTTTAGAGCTCTCTGGCACTCTTAGCAAAGGGAAGCTAAATCAAGGTGATGACCTGTGTGTCTGTATTTGTTGTCTGCATATCTCAATTTGTGAGTGAAGTCTCATCCTCTAGTGCAGGATTGATGACGTCTAATTGGCTTTAATACCTAATGGAGATTGACAGTAATTTAGTGATGCAACCAATTAGCATGCAACGACCACTGTGCTGCAGTAACTCTCTGTCTCTCCCTCTATATCCTGTATATCCTCTGACCTTTGATATAGTGTCCTGCTCACAGAAACTCCTGTTATACCTATATAGCAAAATAGATTTGGAGAAATTACTTGCTCACCAATAGACCCTGTGAATGGGTGCCGTCAGAATGAGAGTCCAAACAGCTGATAAAAACATCACAATAATCCACACCACTCCAGTCCATCAATTAACTTCTTGTGATGTGAAAAGCTGCGTGTTTATAATAAAGAAATCATTAGGTGTTTTAACTTTATACTGTTGCTTCTGGCCAGTATACAGTATGTGTCCGTAATCCATAATAATGATTTCTCCAGTGAAAAAGTCCACCCCCTGTTGTCCTCTAACATCAAAATCCACAGACTTACTTGTTTTGAATGGTTTTCTATTGAAAACAGTGCTTGATCTGAGCAGATTTCTCTCCTGATTCAGATAAGATGACTGTTTCACTAGGAGAAAGCAATATTATGGTAGCAATGGTTTGAATAAAAAAAACATCTTAATGTTGAATGCATGTATTACAAACATACAGCTTTTTGTTTCACAAGATGTTAATAAAAGTGCTAAAGTGGTGTTGATTACTTATTGTGTTTTTATCAGCTGTTTGGACTCTCATTCTGACGGCACCCATTCACTGCAGAGGATCCATTGTTGATCAAGTAATTATAATGCTAAATTAATCCAAATCTGTTCTGATGAAGAAACAAACATATTAGAAGGCCTAAGGGTGAATAATTTTTCTGCAAATCTTCATTTCTGGGTGAACTATTCCTTTAACGATTTTTTTAAAGCAATTACTGTTCCAAAATAACATTAATGCAGCTGAACCTATTCCAAATAAATATGCAGATGGCACCGAAAGAGAGTGAGAAAGTATATTGATGCAATATGGATATTTTAATTACACATTCACCTTAATCAAATCATAAGGAATAGAAATGAAATGCATTGTGAAATATATTTGTAAGATCTACATTTAAATACACTATTAAAAATCTATTGTCAGTTCAGCCTAGAAGTGTGTCACGAGTCCCGTATGTTTCTGTAAACATGTGGACAAAGAGAGAGCGATGCGATTTATCTCTCAGCATGCAGGACACATTCTTCATGCAGGAGTAGACAGCAGCTGTGATGACTAACAGCTCAACTTTCACTCTTAACCTCAGGACCGTGACCTTGTTCTTTTTATCATCCCCTATAAACTGTGTGTTGATTGCTGCATACAGACTCTGACCTTGTGCAAATCAGGTGTTGTGTTTATTCTCATGTAGACAGTAGAATAGACCACAGCTTTTTTTTCTTTGTGTACAGGGCTTATGACACAGTCCAGCATTGTGATGACCTCTGGTAATTGTTTTGCTTCTACATAACCATTTCTCATGACCTTCAGCTCTGATATGGGTGTTCACATTTCTAAACACGAATGGATTATAATGGCAGCAATCCTTTTTCATTCTGATGCTCACTTCACATTCACGTCAGAATTATGTAGGTTTCCAGCCTCTCTAGGTCATGCTGTTGCTAACATAGGAGCTTACATTACAAACACAATCAAAAGCATTGTGATATACAGTAAATAGCTCAAGCATTGCACCAGTTTGCATATTACATTTTATTTTATTGTTGCATTACATATACATATGCTGTATAGATATATACACCATTAACTTTTTGTTAGATCCTCTGGATTTGTACCTTCATTTTTATTGATTGTGAATAATTTGAGTTGCTTTCTGGCTTATGTCACACAATTAATTTTCCCACTAGGTGCTCCTCACCACCGTGCAGCCCGCATACACCATATGGGCAATTTGGCACGTGCCCAGGGGCTTCACGTCCAAGGGGGGCACCATGCAGGGCCGCATAAATGTTTTCAAATAGTGTGGTGCGGAAACAGTTTAACATCCAAAGATGTTTTAGTAAATATACACTGTTTTTGCAGCTCATTGGGTTCCTCTGCTGATCTGGGGCCCTGGGCAAATGTGTGGTAGGTCTGTGCGTTAATCTTTCTGTGGCTACCAACCACAGTTGTCTTGATTTAGTGAACAGCTCTCTGCAAATTTAAACAGATCACCATTTAGGTACTCAACAGAATTACCACAAACAAAGAATCTCCAGCCATAAAACAACCTGTGCTTTGTGGGTTTTTCTTGTGTTGTGTTGTTGCGTTTGGGGTTATTATTTTTAGCCTTGCATCTCTGTCTAGAAGTAGAACAACAAAGAGATTGGATGTCTGAAACCTTGACCGAGAACACAAGCCTTTGTCTCATTTCAGTCCTGACAGCGTGTCATCCCTGTGATGCTGCGTTTATTTTCATGTAGTCAGTAGACTAGATCACAGTCTGTCCCTCTTGGCCAAGGTGTGTATGACATACTCCGGCATTGTGATGACTTCTGGTAAAGTAATTGTTTTGTGACTTTACATAACCATTTATTGTCGGATGTGTCATACTCATTCAGACTAGAGCGGGGGCATCTAACACCTCAGATTTTTTAGTCTGTTTTAAATGCAAAAATAAAACTTTAATCATTAAAATTAATTATTACAGTAGGCAAAATTGTTTTGCTTAAAATGCCATGGGATCTGTTCACATGCCTAAATTAGTTAGTCCTATTAAATCCTACCTTTTGTTATAAAATTAAACATAATTTACAGACCCACACTGATAACCTTGCATTTTTTTCTGTTTTTTTAATTTTCCCTCAGGCCATCCTGAAAAAAAAATGCTGAAAAATTACTCACCCTAAGGCCATCCAAGATGTAGATGAGTTTGTTTCTTCATCAGAACAGATTTGGAGAAATTTAGCATTTCATCACTTGCTTACCAATGGAGCCTCTACAGTGAATGGGTGCCGTCAGAATAAGAGTCAAAACAGCCAGCCCGATCTCATGGCAATTCGTACATATTTTACGAGGTGGCTAATTCATACGAATTCGTATGACCTCACTCGTACAAATTCATACGATTTTTGCCAAATCGTACATATTTTACGAGTTGCACAATTTGTACGAATGACCTACACCTAACCCCACCCCTAAACCTACCCGTCACTGGGGTTTAGACAAATCATACAAAATCGTACGAGTGAGGTCATACGAATTCGTATGAATTAGCCACCTCGTAAAAATGCAGACGAATTACGTTGAAACAGCTGATAAAAACATCACAATAATCCACACGATTCAAGTCCATCAATCAAAATCTTGTGAAGTGAAAAGCTGCATGTTTGTAATAAATGAATCCATCATTAAGACGTTTTTAACTTCAAACTAATGCATTCGGCTAAAATACGAGTGTTATGTCCATAACATTACATTCTCCAGTGGAAAAGTCATGTCATTTGAATCAGGAGAGAAATATGCACAGGTCAAGGACCATTTACAAGCAAAAACAGCCCAGAACAGTTCTAAACAAATGTGTTGATGGGTTTTGATGTGAGAGGACAAAAAGGGATGAACTTTTGACTGGCATTTGTTTTTCACTTGCACTGAGCATTTTTATGGATTGTGAACTCTTATTTGGCCAGAAGCGAATGATGGATTTGTTTCTTACAAACATGAAGCATGAAGTCTTTAATTGATGGACTGGAGTGGTGTCAGTTCCATGTGGATTATTGTGATGTTTTTGGACTCTCATTCTCACTGCAGAGGATCCATTTGCCTTTTCCCAGAAAATGTTAATTTTTGGTTGAACTACTCTAAGTTTTAGGGGGTTTTTTATACACAAAAAAAGTTGTTTATTAGGAAAAAAGTGCATTTTCTGACTTACTTTCTTAAAAACTAAGTTGATAGTAAGCCTTAAAAAAGTCATGAAGTGCATGAAGCCCCTCTTTCTCTGAACCTTCAGCCTGATGTAGGTGTTCACATTCTCAGGTTATTCACTACCAGTTGTTCTTTTGATTTAGTTAACAGCGTTCTTCAAATCACACAGATCACAATTTAGCTCGAGGTAGAAGTGTTATTCCACAGAATTACCACCAAAAAAAATCAGTTTGATCTAGAAAACAACCTGTACTGTGTGGGAGAGTTTTTGTTATTTTGTGCTGACATTTTCCAGCATTGTGATGACCTCTGGAAATAGATTTGTGACCGTACATAACTATTTCTTGTGATCTTCAGACCTGATACGGCTGTTCAAGTAATCTGCTGCAGCAGCAGTCATTCTCTTGAGTTAGCGAACACCGCTTTTCAAATTCACACAGATCACTATTTAGCTCTGGCGAAGGTGTTATTCTGTTGAAAACAACCTGTACTTTTTGTGTGTTTTGGCTGGTTTGCGGTTATTATTTTTAGCCCTGCGTCTCTGTTCTGGAGTGGATAACTAAGGAGTTTGTCTGTCCGAGGCCTTGACCGTGCGCAGAAACCTTTGTATCATTTCACTCTTGACAGCATGTCATCTCTGTGACTAACTAAATGACTGCCTGCCACAGCTGACAAATCTACCAAAACACAATGACACCCACCATGTCAAAATTATTTCAGAAAAACAGCGAAAGTAAATGTACTGCCCCTGGGGTGGGGTGACTGTGGGGCCAAAGTTATGGCAAGATGACAGGAGATTCAAAACTTTCGCTCGCTGAGTCCTGAAAAGAGGCTATTTTTTCTTCCTGTAACATTGAGTATTTGGCAGGACCTTCTACTGGGAATTAATCTATCTCTCTCCTTCTGTCCTTCTCGCTCTTTTACACACAAATACACACACCTAGTGCCTTCATTTTTGTCTCAACATGACTCTAAAATATGGCTACTGTCCCCACTCTCTACCCTGATTTTCAGCTTGCATGCTTCCAATAAATAAACCTGTCACAACACTGTCTTTATACTTGTGCTATTTCTGGACCAATCACTCCCAAGGTGGAGAGACACTTTCATGTCATATGAAAAGACACATGTTCGATGGAAACAGCTGCATATAGTGGTCTTTTGAATACGATTACTGTATTTAACGCTTTTAAGAATTAGATGTAAGGTCTAATTCAGTTTCTTTCTTGACCTGTCATTGTGAGTGAACATAAAAAAACCCTGGGCACTCTGGCCTCAATGAAAATATAATGGCACTTTCCATGAATAGGGTTCAAAACTGGACCTCAATCTCTCTCTCTCTTTTATTGTTAAGGTTATTATTATTATTTTTTTTACAATTTTATCTGTACGCTCATTCTACACTCATTCGCACACTGGGCTATCTAGCATGGGACCAATGTTGATGTATATTTCCCATAAATAAAGAATAAAAAAATTTATACCAAATTGGAACTTGTAATTATTTATTTATTTTTGTCAGTGGCAGTGACAGTTTTGCCCAAACCTTCATAGATAAATGTATATTTCCTACAAACAAACAAATGAATGAAAAAAAAAAGGAATTAATAAAAAAAAAAAAAAAAAAAAAAATATTTTAAGGGAAAATAAAATTTGTTTTGTTTGTTTGTTTATTAAATAAAGTTTAGTAACATTTTTGTAATGGGAAAATTGTGCAATGCTTGCTGCACTGTGGATGCAGCAAAATATTACAATTTGGGTATTTATAATTAATTTAATATTGTAATATTACACTATTTTAATGAATTTAATAATACATGTAAATATTTTACAATGATACGGTCAACATCAGTTCAACGGATTTTAATTGTTAGATGTAGTTATGAAGGTAAATTTGGTCAACAAAATTAGTATTTTAAGGGTGGATGCAGACATTTGGTGTGTTTAGATGTTTGCTACATGAATTTGATATGCAATAAAATATTTTTAACTCATGTAATAGGATTTGTGTCTCCAATATACAAATACAATAAAACAAACAAATAAATAAACACAAATTAAGTCAATAGCATATTCATGAAATGTGCCTATTATTTAAAGTTTCTTACATCAGATCTTAGATTTTATTCAATGGTTTGCTGACCTATCATTGTTATCATAAAACCCCAGGTACTCTGGTCTCAATGAGAACATGATGATAATGTTTGTCTTTGTGTTTAGTCTGTACTTACTAAATCTTTATTCTCCATGTCTGCCCTGTACCCTTCCAGACCTCTATATGAAAGCCACTGTGCTGAAGCCACTGGGGGCTACACAGTGCCAAACAAATATCCTGTATCTCTCAGCTCCACTCACCTAAAAACCCTCCGTAGAGACAGTGAGGAAGCTTGTTTCATAGACAATATCATTATAGCTTACAATAGCACTGATGAATATTTCATTGTGTGTATGTTCAGCATTATGTGGAGGTGTTTAGAGTTCCCACCAAGTATGAAAGGGACACTCACACTGTGTGTGCGTGTAAATGTGCTTAGTGTCTGCTGTGCTGAGACCACAAAGCTGTCAGTCCAATGTGGCAGCGGGGAACCTTGGAATCGCGTGTGTGTGTGCATGTGTGTCTCTGCTACCCTTTTTGTCTGTTAGCATCATTTCTATTCAGACAGCAACATAAACACTCTCCCTCATAAACACACTATTAGATTATGGAAATGAGAGCAGGGAGCATCTATTCCAGTGTAATTCCTTTAGGGAGGCGTTTAATTTGAACAAATAAATAAATAACAGCCCTGCATCAGGTGTTTCGTGAGAGGTATTGTGTAAATATAGCGTGGAATACAAAATAATAATCACAGCGTTTGATGAAGAAAGTTCATGCAGATGATGCTTGGCACTTTTAAAGTTGCTCGCTGAATCTCATTACGCCAAAGAATCTCTGTGTCTAAAACAGAGCTGACATTTGCTGCACTGCTGAGATGTTTTTTCAAAGAATGTTGAAAATGACCTTTCATTTCTGCACCGGTCCTAACTTCTTTGTCTAAACTTCGTTCGATCTGATGCATGTTGATTAGATAACTCGTATGACGGCAACAGCGCTGTTTATTTGTTTTAATATTATTTCTATTCTATTAATATTATTTGTTTTATGCTGGAAAGCACTGTTAGACATTTCTGTAATTTCTACAGTTATTTACTGTATATCACCCAGTATAATACTGCAAATTCCCTTTACAGTAAATAACTGTAATACCCTTTGCATCATGGGAATTTTCTGTATTGTCAGACCCCACATACAGAGACTTAATGTATTTGTTTAAAATTGCTGAATACTACTGTATTTGCTGTAATTCGCCATTCTTTGGCGCCATTCTATTGAGATGGTTTTATTTTCCTCATTTCTTACATTTGGATTGACACGATTTGCCCTGCACTGTGTCTACAACGCCGCAACAGCTTGGGACTGACTGGATGTGTTACATCGCTGGTAATGATTGGAAAATCTGTTTGTCCTTCCTGTCAGAAGCAGTGCAAGCGCTTAGAGTACTACTGTACATTAGAAATATACCGGGGCATCACTTTACTGTCCGCATCCACTGTAGATAATATATATAATGGGTTCTATATTGTCTTTTATCGAGTCGAGTCGCACCGCGCCACTCGCGTCCGAGGAAGACACGGAAACAGCGGGGCAGCGCATGGTAAAAAATATATACGTACGTTTGTCTGTGTATTTGTGTCAGATTTTTGCACACCAGTTTAACCTAATGTTAGTAACATTTACTCGTCAACATGGCAGTTACAAACTTTACTATGGTAAACTGCGCTGTCGTTTCAAAGGACTTTTGTCAGCTTATTGAATTAAGTTACTAAATTAAAATTATTTTTAACGAGCAACGCTTATCTTATATTAACATTGGGTTAACTAATGTGAAATTTTGTTCAGGTGTTAGTAGTTATAATGTTGGCCAGTAACCTATTGAGAAGATACAATCGTATGTTAGCTAGGTTAAACAAGTTTTATGGCTAGCTGCCTTTCTAGTTTTAGAATTAGTTTGTTATAGTTTTTAATGGAATTTAAGAATTACTGCATTTTTTTTTTTTTTTGTATTTGTGTTTTAAAGGCAACTGAAAGAAGCATCAAGCAAGACATGAGCATGCCAGCCACCCTGAGACTGATAATTCATGGTTTGAGAGGTTTGTGTATTCTTTATGGGGTTTACCTTTTAAAAGTGTGCCATTTCTACTTTTTTTCTGTCACTAACAATGTGGATGGTGAACAAAGATGGTGGCCACGTTTTGAAACAGCACCTGGGTTTTTTAGATGGCTATGTATTCTTTGGCTGCTTGTCTTTTTTCCCCATTATGTTTTTGTTGCCCAAAGATTCTTTGTGAGGATAAATCCAGAGGATGCAACATAATGCACTGCAAAACGTACTAAGACAGGAGAAATGGTGAAGATGCACTGTTCCAGTGTTGGAAGACTGTATTTTTAAGTGTTATACATGCAATGTTTTAAATAAAGAATTTGACATTTTGTAATTATTGTGTCTGTTTTAATTGAGTGCCAGTATGTAGAGTAAAAATAAAATGAATTCTATATCAAAATATTCAAATCTATCTTAAAATGAATGAATTACAGTAGTATACTGATGAATTGGATTTTTTTACAGTAATTTACTGTAAAACAGTACAGTTTGCAACTGAAAATCAAATACAGTTTGCTACTGTAAACCTTAATTACAGTAACTTACTGGCAACAGTGTTCATCTAATAAATGAATCATCTAAGTCATTGAATCATCACATTAAAATGAGACAGTTGATCCAGTTTTGTGATTCATTGAAAATATATGACTCAAAATAATAATCCATTCATAAATCAGACCTCTCTTATGAAGTATCTTGGATGTGAGAGCTGAGGTGGATAGTGTTATTTATTTATTTATTTTGGTTTGGAAAGTTCACTTAATGATAGGACTCCAAAAATAAA
Source organism: Schizothorax lantsangensis (assembly GCA_027422415.1). Taxonomy (NCBI): domain Eukaryota; kingdom Metazoa; phylum Chordata; class Actinopteri; order Cypriniformes; family Cyprinidae; genus Schizothorax; species Schizothorax lantsangensis. Next base: position 27,249,965 of record CM049860.1, on the reverse strand, counting down.
AACAAAATCTATAATATATGGGTGTTTGTCATTGATGACACTGTATTGGCATTTTTAGTTAACTATATACACAAAATATTTATTCCAAATTATATATATATGAAAAAAAAACTCTTGAATAATAGCAATTCTAAACAGATTATAATAAAATAAAATAAAAAAAACTATTAGATATACAGATCTTCACTGCTTTTTTACTCTCGTCTTTCACAAATGAACTGTGGGTCGTCCGTCTGCTCTCTCCAGAAACACTGGAGTCATTTCTGCGGCTCGGTCTTCACAGGAAACCAGGCCAGTGTGAGAGTGAAAGTCACATGAATTATGCAGCAGGTACACCTGTGTGTGTGTGTCTGTTGCTGGAAGAGTCCGGAATGAGAGATATTTTACATTATATCTGGATCAGTCTGTCAGGACAAGCGTATGCCCCATTTTTCCCCACTACCTGAAAGGCAGATGAATCATCATTTGGATACCGTGTTAAGATGTAATAACAAAGATGTATGTATGTGTGTGTGTTTACAGGTTGAGAGTAAGGTTATGACTCTAAAATCATATCTTGTGCTGTCACAATATGATTATGCTCTGTTTTTTTCCTGAATTGGCTGGTTCAGATTTTTCTGCAGGAACTAAAGATTTGTCTTTTTTCACTTATTTAGCACTACGGTTTGTCATCCATAAAATCCTGCCTCTTGTCTTAACCATAAACCAACTGTTCACTCTAAACATGAAAATGATTAAAGCATCTTTGTTTACCCAGGAATCTCTATAGCAACGAATGGGAACTTGAGCGAGGTGAGAGGTGTTTCCTTCACACACAAAGGAAAAGCTTATTAGTCAGCTACTTGAAGAGTCACATCGAAGGTGAGATGAGATCCTCCCAGCCACAAATGTTTTGAGAGAGAGAGAGCGCATTAAAGCATTTCATTTCCTTAAAGAGATAGTTTACCCTGTAATGAAAATTGTCATTTATATACTCACCTTCATGTCAAACCTTTTTTCCATAGAAAAAAAGGAGCAGTTCTGAAGAATGTTCTAGATGTTCTTTTGCATGCAATTGCAGTGAATAGAGACTGCATCTTTCAAGCTTAGAATGCACACAAAAGTAAGTCATATGACTAATGCACTGTATTCCAATCTTCTGAGGCCATAATTTTGTCAACTTAGGTTTTCTTCCAGCAAACTGTCAACCGATTCATTAAAAAATCCAGCTCAAATGAATGAGTCATCGCACTTATCAATGACTTTTTTGCCGTTGTTCTTATTTATGCAATGTTTCAAATGATTTGAAAAATGTACACTTACATTTACATAATTATCTAAAGTGACTTACTATTTGTGCACACAGTGCATGAGTCATATACTTTATGATGCATTATGGTGCCTTTTTAAAGCTTGAACCTTTGGTCCCTGTTTATTGTAATTGAATAAAAAGCAGTGTTATTTTAGAATTATTTATATACTATTATAGTATTTTAAAAAAATCTATTTTGAATTTAGTTATTAATATTTTGAATTCAGTTTTCATTTTAATTTGTTTGTTTCTGTAATTTTGTTATGTGATGTTGTAATTATTGTTAGGCTTTTTTAGCTTTAATATATATAGCAACATTTCCAGTTTGAGTTTTATTTTTTTGTTTTCATCTAATATTTACAGTATATTTTATTTTAGCTTTTTTTATTTTAAATATTTTAACTAACCACGCATAAATGTTCCGAGCATGTCAAAACTTCTCCAGGGCCCAAACACACCCTCAGAGCATTGAAAACTGTCTTCACATTTGTGACCCTGGACCACAAAACCAGTCATAAGTAACATGGGTATATTTGTAGCAATAGCCAACAATACATTAGGCATAAAAATACTTTTATGACAAAAATCATTAGGATATTACAAGATATAGTAAATATAAAGTATATATTAAAATATATAGTAAAGATCATATTCCATGAATATATTTTGTAAATTTCCTACCATAAATACATCAAAATAAAATTTTTGATTAGTAATATCCATTGCTAAGAACTTCATTTGGACAACTTTAAAGGTGATTTTCTCAATGTTTTGATATTTTTGCGCCCTCAGATTACAGATTTTCAAATAGTTGTATCTCGAACAAATATTGTCCTTTCATAACAAACAAAATATATAAAAAAATTGACCCTTATGACTGGTTTTGTGGTCCAGGGTCACATTTTATCCTTCTGTGCTCTAGAGAAGAAAGTTGGTTTGGCATGACATGAGGGCAAATAATGACAGAATTTTTATTTTTGGATATACTATTACTTTAAATCCACCATGCAATCGATTTGTTTAATCAGACAAGCTGACACCAAGGAAACATACTGTATAATATCTGCAGACATTTAGCAGCTCATCTGTGAGTGTCTCTAATCTCTTCGTTTAGAGTTGCACATTTGAGTTTGACATTTGGGAAAAGTCAACAATGGTTTTTGATTCAGCAGCAGGTTTTGCTGGAGTGCAGAAGAGAGAATGCAGTTTCACCTAATGCTGACATTCTGCAGGCTCTCGCTCAGCAGATTAATGCAGTTTTTCCTTAGGCCAACATTAAATTTAAAGTTATATAGTTACAATTTTAATTATTCTTTTAGATGATAGAGTTTTACACCTCCTGTGATTTCTTATGAGTTATGCAATCCTTTTATATGGGATTATTTTGTCCATATTATATATCTTTGTAGAACTCAATAAGAAAAGGTGTTTTTGTTACTTCACATTCACAGTGTATGTCTGGAGTTTGCTGAACTCAAAGAACTTTAAAAATCTTTATTGCCTATACAACATGACTCAATTTATAAGAAGGAAATCCAATCCTAAGAAATAGCTCATCCCAAAATGATGTCCTCATTTACTCACCACATTCTTTCAACTGTTTATTATTGCAAAGAAAAAGTGGTGATAATTTTCACTGCCAATCTCTAAAAATTCATATGTATGACTCAATATATTTCAATTCTTCTAAACTCATATGATCACTTTGTGTGAAAAACAGACCGAAAGAACACTGCTATATACTGATAGTCCTTCACGTTTTCAAGTTTCTAAAAATTACATTCACAGAATGAGAACTTTTTAATTGAACGCAATGACGTTGTGTTTTAAATGATCGGCAATCAGATTAAATTTGGATCTGTTTCTCACAGATAGCTATCATTTTATCACAGGAGACATATAGAACACAAGAGATATTAATTACTATTATAATACTATTAAAAGAAATAGATCACCCAAAAATGCAATTTTTCAGAAAATTTACTCACCCTGAGGTCATCCATGATGATGGATATTTTTTCCATTAATTAACATCTTGTGAAGCGAAAAGCTGAGAGTTTGTAAGAAACATCCATCATTAAGACGTTTTAACTTTAAACTATTGCTTCCAGCTAAAAAGTAATATTGCTTTCTCCAGTGAAATAGTAATCTCATCTGAATCAGGAGAGAAATATGCTCAGATCAGAAAGAAAGAAAGAAAGAAAGAAAGAAAGAAAGAAAGAAAGAAAGAAAGAAAGTGAACTTTTTGTGTGCATCTGAAGCTTAAAAGCAGTTATAACCACAGCTGTAAGCCACTGGGTAAATTAAATCACATTTTCCATTTGTTGTCCATCAGAGATCTGAAACATTTCTCTGGAGCCAATTATCATTGTCATAAATGGGTGAAAATGGACCAAGAGTTGCAGTATGTTTAACACGTCAATGCTACAGAAGCAAATTATGGGGTTTAATGGCAAAGGCATAGACAAAGACAGGCTAATAATTTCAGTACAGTTTCACGGATTTCAAAACCGCCTTGTTGTATTGCATTCTGCCTTTTTCTACCTTTTGCGGTTCTGACTCAAACCATAATTGCTTGGGTATACTGCAGCTAGTCTTAATTTGTTGGGTTATTTTAATTTTTTTTTGCTTTTTCAAACCTGGTGACGTGAAACTCCACATCTGCTCATTCCACAAACAATGATTAATATCTCATGTTCAAGCACCTTGTTTTTATCGGTGCGAGCTGTCAGCGAGATGGATATGAAGAGGCACAGAGCATGATGTATTCTAGATAGAGTTCCTGACATGCAACCACAGTGTGAAAATACAGGCAGACTACCTGTCCTCCCTAATATAGAATCTGTCATTCACTTCTAGCAGAAGAACATTGGTTTAGGGTAAGGTGCATAAGGGGTTTAAAGGTGAAGTATGTAATTTCTGTGCCACTAGTGGCACCAGATGGAATTGCAATCGCATCCTGCTTTAGAAACTGCAATTGAGAGAAATGCATATGTTAATGGAAGGGTTAATATATTTAACTAAAACCATAAAAAAAAAAAACTCAAACTAAAACAAAAGAAAGAAATACAACAACCACAACAATAATAATAATAGTAAAAACTATTTTAAAAATACCAAAAAATAAAATAAAAAAATGCATAAAAACAAATAAAAACCAATTCAAATTCTTAATAAAAATTATAACAGTACCTCATTGATACTAAAATAACACTTGTTAACATTTCTCCAAGTAAATGACCTTGTGCAAGAGTGTTAATTATTTTTGCAATTCATTTTGTGCCACTAGTGGATCACTTTAACAAAATAAAACCATTCAGCCCAGATGGATGCAAAACAAATGTAACATGAAGCATTTAAAACATTACAATCAGTTATGTCCATTTTGTTAGCACTGTATAAACCAGTGAATTACATCTTTTATAACAAAGCCAGAATGCTTTATTTTAGATAATATGACAGAAATAGAAACAAATGTCCTGCAGAGAGTGTGTGTACATGTGTTTGAGGGTGTGTGTGTGTGTGTGTGTGTGTGTGTGTAAGGCTGGCAGCTGAAGGACAGTTTGATGGGTGCTTTGGGACTACGGCATGCCAAGGAAAGGATTTACATCCCTGAAAACACACAGAACATCCTCATCCAAGTGTGATGATCACACTCACACACACACACACACACACACACACACACACACACACACACACACACACACGCACGCGCACACACACTTTTTTCACGCACACATTTGATAGGCTATTCAATAAAAATCAGGCCAAAATTGGATCAGCAAGGACCTCCCTCCTGGCTTTCTTGTCTCCCAAACACACTTACCCGAAAGGAGCAGAATTGGCAGATTGATAACTGAATGACAAATGTTAGAGAAACAGTCTGAACCATGATCACATCCATAATCCTTCCAGGCCTGTCAGAGAGAGTGGAAAAAAACAGGGAAGATGAAGACGCTGCTCAACAAACCTCCATACACAAGGCGTTCGAAAGGAACTTCTCTTGGTAAGACAAAATATATATTTTTTTGTGTGTGGAATTAATGAACTGTCTGCCAGCCTCCATTACCAACCTGTCTCATGGGAAAAAACATGACTCTACATGAATTTTGGAAAACTTGAAATATGTTGTCTCAGGTCATTGCAGATTTCAAATGAAATGTAAACTAGTAGCGACAATAATGCTATGACTTTTACCCTATTTTGACATTCATCATGTAATGCTCACTGAAATCTTTAATAATAGATATAGTTATAATGGTAACACTTTATTTAGGGTCTCTTAACTAGTTGCTTATTAGCATGCTTATTACTAGAATATTAGCCATTTATTAGTAGTAATTAAGAACATATTAATGCCTTATTCTACATGACCTTATTCTACATCCCTAATCCTACCCAATACCTAAACTTAACAACTACCTTACTAACTATTAATAAGCAGCAAATTAGGATTTTTTTTAGGGAAATGTCGTAGTTAATAGTGAATAAGTGTTCCCTATTCTAAAGTGTTACCGTTTTATATACTATATATATATATGTATATACTTATTGCATAACAAATATAAGGTAAAATGCAGGAAAAGAGGTGCAATAATAAAAAAGTTTTGAGTATAGAAACTTTTCCCCCTTAAATATACTCATATTTTTTCTTTGGCGTGTGTGATTTTTTTTTTCCTCTCCCTCAGGGATAATGTGAATTTGAGAAGATGGCATTGATTTATGGGATTGCCATTGCTTAAAACACCTTATTGGGATATCCTTTCATATCCCCCTTCCATCTTTGTCCTTAAAGGGGTTTTCCTGTTACACTATAGCTCATCTGATGTGATGTTTTTTTTTTTGTTATTGTTGCATATCAAACTCTGTAATACAGCTAATGCTAGTTGGCCCAGATCGAAGGCATGCGAGCAGAGATGTAACGAAATCCAAGTGAACAGTCTTAACTTACCATTTATAAGCAATTCTACAGTCTAAAGGAGGGTTATCCAACCAATACACAGCTTTAAGATGCTCCATTAGTCTTCTGTATATTTGTTAGCCTGTAGGGTGTCATTTACAGTAATGGGAAAGAAAGGGTAACATATTAGGCATGATAAAAATAGATGGTTTAAAAACAAAGCAAATGGCTCAGAACATCAACAAAATCGAAGCATGCTGTGGAAGCCTCCATTTGGTAATGCGAAACAGAGGCGTTCTAGAAGCTTGCGAGCCCATTTTATATCACTTTACCATAATCTATTCTCACACGGGCTCTCAGGGAAGACAGCAATGGCGGGTGAAGAGTTATATAGATATAGATGTGTAATCTTACAGGAGGGTGCGGCGGTATAGCTGCGAAGGGCCGTGCTGTGTAGGCTAATAGCGGACGAATTGGCCCCATTAAAATCCTCTGCTGTTCTCCTCTACCTGTCAGTGAGTCTGTAAGGAGACATGTTACAAATGGAGGCTGAAATGATTTCGCGTTTCCCTCCTCTTTATTTCCATCCCCCCTTCCTGAGCAGGCCATCAGCGGAAATGAGGCGGAAAATAATGTCTCTTCCCCTTCTGTTTTCCACCCTGACCCTCTCAACGCAGACGACTGCCACTGTTCACAGGTCAGTTCATCCCACTGCCCTCTTCTCTCGAAAGACATTTACCTGCCCACATGACTGTGCAGCTGCATTTCTCAGCACACCAACAAGACACGGAGGAGGCTGGATGGATAACGGTCAAAAACCTCAGTGGGTTCTGGGTTGGTAACTCCAATTCACAAGAACAAGAACGTGTAGAAATTAGGGCTGTCAGAATTAATGCATTAATACATGCAATTATGTTCTTTTTTTAGCAATTCAATTCAAGCATATTTAATTTGACGTTATAACCATTTAATTCTGATGAATGGAAATGACCCTAGCAGAAATGTCATACACACAATTCCATCGTTAAATGATGGTAAAATACACTTTTTTACTAGTAATTTATGCATAAATGAAACCCAAATAGGCGTTTAAAAAGTTAAGTCGTTTGCACACTGTTAGACATTTCTGTAATTTCTACAGTTATTTACTGTATATCACCCAGTGTAATACTGCAAATTCCCTTTACAGTAAATAACTGTAATACCCTTTGCATCATGGGAATTTTCTGTGACGTCAGACCCCACATACAAAGACTTACTGTATTTTTTTAAAATTGCTGTATACTACTGTATTTGCTGTAATGGCCTCTTTGGCGCCATTCTATTGAGGTTGTTTTACTTTCCTCATTTCTTACATTTGGATTGACACGATTTGCCCTGCACTGTGTCTTCAATGCCCCAACAGCTTGGGAGCTTACATCGCTTGTAATGATCGGCAAATACGTTTGTCCACAGAAACAGAAACAGCACGAGCGCTTGGAGTACTACTGTACGCCAGAAATATACCGGGGCATCACTTTACTGTCCACATCCACTGTAGATAGTATATATAATGGGTTCTATATTGTCTTTTGTCGAATCGAGTTGCGCCGCGCTGCCCCACTCGCGTCCGAGAAAGACACAGAAGCAGCGGGGCAGCGCCGTGGGTTTTGCCCGGGGATGAACCCGCAAGAGTGGGAGAGCTCCAGAGAACATCTGCGCTGTGTGCCGATGCACCTTACGAGAGAATAAGACCAGCAAGCAAGGTAAAAATATATGTATGTTTGTCTGTGTGTTTGTATCAGATTTTTGCACACCAGTCTAACCTAGTAACATTTACCTGTCAATATAGCGGCAACAAACTTTACTATGGCAACTGCGCTGTCGTTTCAAAGGACTTTTGTCAGCTTATTGAATTAAGTTACCGAATTAAAATTATTTTTAACGAGCAACGCTTATCTTATATTAACATTAGGTTAACTAATGTGACATTTTGTTCAGGTGTTAGTAGTTATAATGTTGGCCAGTAACCTATTGAGAAGATAAAATCGTATGTTAGCTAGGTTAAACATGTTTTATGGCTAGCTGCCTTTCTAGTTTTAGAATTAGTTTGTTATAGTTTTTAATGGAATTTTTTGTATTTGTGTTTTAAAGGCAACTGAAAGAAGCATCAAGAAAGACATGAGCATGCCAGCCACCCTGAGACTGATAATTCATGGTAAGAGAATAACTATGGTTTTGAGAGGTTTGTGTATTCTATATGGGGGTTGCCTTTTAAAAGTGTGCCATTTCTACTTCTTGTTTTTCAGAGAAGACATTGCTGTCACTAACAAAGTGGATGGTGAGCAGCGGTGGTGGCCATGTTTTGGAGCAGCACCTGGGTTTTGCAGATGGCTATGTATTCTTTGGCTGCTTGTCTTTTTTTCTCAGTTATGTTTTTGTTGCCTAAAGATTCTTTGTGAGGATAAATCCAGAGGATGCAACATAATGCACTGCAAAACGTCCTAAGACAAGAGAAATGGTGAATATGCACTGTTCCAGAATTGGAAGACTATATTTTTAAGTGTTATACATGCAATGTTATAATTAAAGAATTTGATATTTTGTAATTATTGTGTCTGTTTTAATTGGATGCAGGTAGTACCTATGTAGAGTAAAAATAAAATGAATTATATAGAAAAAATATAAAATCTACTGAAATCTATATGAAAATGAAAGAATTACAGTAGTACTGATAATTATTTTTTTTACAGTAATTGACTGTAAAACAGTACAGTTTGCAACTGTAAATCAAATACAGTTTGCAACTGTAAATCAAATACAGTTTGCTACTGTAAATCTTAATTACAGTTACTGTAAAAACCCTTTGAAATGTCTAACTGTTTTATGTATAGAAAAACCTGTAATTATCACCAAAGCTCAACAAGCAAATTTTACCCATAACTGAAACAGTAATTTATAGAAATGTTAATGCATGTGTTCTTTGCTTACATTTCCAGTGCATTTTGATGCTGACAGTTATAAAAAAGAGAGATCTGTTGTTATTTTGTGAGCATAAGACAAGTAAAGAACACTTTTGCATAAATTTACACTGCTGAACCCAAAAATACCACAAAGCCACATTGATTTGTGAGAAACTTATTAAATTAACATATTAACAAAGAACAAATTAGTAAATTAATTGTGATAACATATTTTGATCGTTTAACAGTCCTAGTTAGAATTTTTTTTATAGTTTAGCTCAAACATTGATATTTTTTATTCAGAATTTTAGTTATCTAGATCGTCCATTACAAACTCCTAAGTAAACATTCGCGTCTCCTTGTCTGTCAATAAAAGCTTCCTGCTATTTCTAATGTTGAAAAACTGATCTGAGTTACTTTTTATGTTTTTAGAAACATACAAGACAGCATGCGAGTAGCATTGACTCTATGTGCGTCTAAACAAAGTACAGTTTGAAAACCATCGATCAGGATGAACTCTCAGCAGTGTTTACCCATCATGCCTCCTGTTCTTTTCCCAAACAGCTTTGAGTATGTCGAGCGAGAGTGATGCATGATTTTGAAGGCTTTTCTGATTCAAGCCGCCATACGGACATATATGTGCAAAGAACACGCTCCTAAAGGAAGGCAAATGGCAAAGTATTGATGGGATACAGAGAGAGAGCAATACAGGCAATGATGGAGAGCAGGATCAAAAGACATGTGCAAAATGAACATCACGTAAGCCGTCTTTTGCCTCTAGTTTATTGCATTCATATTCTACAGCTCTATTGAGCTTTTTCCCCCACAATCTGTCGCTGGTTCAAATACACAGCATTTTTATTGAGCTAGTGTGTTTTTCAGGGGGAGGTTTTGGTGTGTTTTAAAGGCAATCTACAACTCTGTTCCAGAATAGCATGTGAAATGAAGCTCACCATCGAAGATTATGCGGACCACACCGGCAGTCAATTGGCGCAGGGTGTATGGGTCTTTTGTGTGGCGCCTGGCAGCATTTTAGATTGTTTGCCTGCCAGGAAATGACAGATTGGGTTTGAACAGTGGGATTCCCTCCCCATCAGAGTTTCTTAAAGACTTTGGCGTGGGACGAGCTGAAAAAAAGATTGAAATTGCACTAGCATATTAGGGCAATCCATTAAAATTGTCTTTTTGTTTGGGGGGAAAAAAAGTGGCTTTGACGGAGAAAGCTGGGAAAAAGTGCTACATACATAAACAAGGCGTGACATTCTTCGAAATTATAGAGAAATGTCATTGGATTTTGAAAGGACATTTACACGCACACATATGCACACACATTCAACGGTTTTAGCTGTGATTAGAGAGTGTTTTGGTCTCGGCTGCAGGCTGAGTAAATGGGAGAGTGAGGCCTCCTGCAGCTCTTCAGAGTTATAATCACCCATCAGCAGGACTCAGGGAGAAATAAGGAGGGAGGAAATACGGGGCTGTTCTCGCAAACAGCTTCAGAGTTAATTACCTCTGGATACACTGACTGTCCTGAAGTTTGGCTTGCAATAACCATTCTCACTCTTAATACACGTATTCCTCAGATGTTCTTTATCTGTTCCTTCTCTGGATTGTGTTTGTGCTTTGTGCTCTGAACAGATATGTCAGAAAGCACTTGAAAAGTCCAAACTGCCTTTAAATAAAATAAATATACAGCTCTCCCCACTGAGATGGAGATTAATGCAAGGTGTTTCATTTCCACATTGCAAAATGAAAGTCTTTTAAGATGACCAGTGAAGGTGAAATGAAAGAAAAGTTGTGAAGCTGTACATTTTGATATGAATCAGACTATGTTGCCCCTTTAGTGCTTATGGTTTTTCTTATAGACCCCATATTGGACACTTGGTGGGTATGGATACCATGGATTGGGAAGCCAATAGGCTTTATTTTACTTTATGCTGTTGAGTCTTTTGTATTTCTATTTTTGCTCTTTTTAATCATAGTACATGGCGAAATAGGCGAAAACAGAATTACAAAATTGCTTTGCCCGCAAGAGCAATATTAGTCAAGCTGTTGGAGCATAGCAACCTCTGTTCCACACTTTACACTTGATTAGATTCTATTCTTGGTGTTAAATTCTCAGTACGGTTAGAAGCCAAGTACCAAAGGTGCATAGACACCTGTAGTGTTATTATTTGGCTTCTTCTGATGCTCTGATTGATGCTCTTGTAAATGTATGCTAACTCTAACAACTTTTTGCTGTTCAAAACCTGTGAAATTTGGAGCATCAATCTTAGAGCAGAATCTCACCTTCTTCCATGCCAATTGTAGGGTCTCTAGCTCTAATCATTTAGCACCACCAAAAGTTTTCTTTATTCATTTGGATTTTTGATTTTCCTTGTTTTCTTGTAACATGTTAACAAATTGGACCAAACACTACCAAAACATTGCTCATAAAATGCAATGCGTTATTGCTCATAATACAAGTAGTTACATAGAGTATGGATTTTGATTAAATACAGACCACCATATGGAGGATGATCAGATATTTCTGTTTATTTCGCTCAAATAGCATGCTTGGCCAGCTACAGAGAGGAACTAGTAGCCAGACAACAGAGAAGAGCTGACCTCAAGTGCAAACATAATTGACAACATTCCGGCACAACAGTGGAAAAGAGGTTTAAGTGTCAAAAGTAACTGGTTTATAAATTAAGTTTATTTTTGTTTATAACTTTTTAAGCGACTTGATATGTTGCTGTCCTATGATTCTTCTGTTTATTCTTGTGTGTTTGCACATTTACTTTGGCTAACTGGGTGTAAGACACTCCAACAGCTCCTAAACAGGAGATTAATGCTTCATATAAAGCCTGAAAAACACTATTACGTGTGAAAATGCATCCTCAGTGGGAGACCGTATAACTTCACAGAATCTCAAGGGACATGCAGAGATAACAAGCTAAGGAAATGGAGGATAGACAACACCTTGCTACACAATCTATAGGATGTGACCTTCAGTATAGGCAAGACTTCAGATAAACATCACATAAAGCTGTCAAAAGACTTTTGACAGCTTTATGTGATGTTATGTAATGAAAGTGTAATAAAAGTGTATTATAGAGGATATTATAGTTTTGTACTGTACAATAAAGTAACTCAATGTCGGTAGATATTATTGACTATAAAATGGTTAGTCATGAATCTAAATTCCAATTGGATGCACCGTGTTAAATGCAGTTGAAAAATTCTGATAAATGCTCACCTGTCAACACACATTCTATATTAAAGTGTTATGTTTTTGTTCCTTGGCAAATACAAATTATCAGTTAGGTTAAAAAAATATATTATTTGTTGGAAGAAATTATTATTATTATTATTATTATTATTATTATATAATTCAATGGTGTTTTTATATATATATATTTGTTGAAACCATAAAAAAAGCAATAAGGCACTCAAGGCCATGTTTTGTACTTAAAATGACATACCTAAACTAAAATAGTTGCAGTTTCTGAACCTTTTGAGCTACAGGCAGAGTTTACCTACCTATTAATGAATGAAACCACAGCTCCTACATAACTAATTTATCATCGCATTCATTTGAAAGCCATATTGTGTCATCACAGCGCTGTACTTTTGTGGTCTGTGAAATTGCAGACCTGCTAAAATTGTTGACTTCAAATGATTAATCGCTTGTGTTTCTATTTTTCATTATTCCTAAGTCACCTTGAAAAATGTTTGCTAAATGAATAAATGTAAATGTATTAAAAACATTTTTTACTCTTAGTACTAGTCAAAGTTAGATTTATTTTAATTTTTCACGCAGAGCATCGGTGACAAAAAAAAACCTGCTGATATTTAATATGCATTAGCATGGGTGTGAATATGTATAGTGTATAATTATATATAAAATAAATTATAGCACATTTTATGTATATAATGTTCATAATTTAGTTTTATTGCTCATTACACCTAGTAATAACCTTATTTTCCTTTCAACAAGCTCATTTTCAAGAGTTATCCGTTTGAGTTAACAGTTTGCTAAAACTTACACCCATAATTCACACAAAGCACCATGGGTTATGTGTTATTTTCCTCTCTGAAAATAATAATAATTAAAAAAATAATAATAATAATAAAAACCTTTAAGAAAGGAAAGCTTTTCTCTCTATTCCTGACATGTGTCTGTACCCCTGTGTCATGTAATGTTTGTAGTGACCTCCAGACCACTCCTATGATCAGTACTGTCATGAAAAGTTTTTTCTTCTTCTCTCCAGTGAAGACCGGGTCACTTGAGGCCTCTATCTGTCGGCTGCCGAGATGTCAGTCACATATTGTGATAATGTTGCCTTCTGAATCAGAATTCTCAGAAGAAACAGAATTCTTTGATGGAGTGTTGTGGGAGTAGGCCACTGAAACTGCTGGTGTAGGTACTCTGAGAATAACGCTGAATAAGTCAGACACGGATAGAGAGTAAAAAAGGCAGAAGGAGAAGGAAAAGCTCACTCATAGAAAAGTGAGTGTTGACGTGCTGAAAATGAGTGTTTTTAGATTTAGGCAATGATGTTAGTTTAGATGTTAGTTAATTTTCTCATCCTCAGGACATCCAAGATGTAGATGAATTTGTTCCGTCATTGGAACAGATTTGGAGAAATTTAGCATTACATCACCTGCTCACCAATGGATCCTCTGCAGTGAATGGGTGCCGTCAGTATGAGAGTCCAAACAGCTGATAAAAAAACATCACAATTATCCACAAGTAATCCACATGACTTAAGTCCATCAATTAACATTTTAAGAAGTGAAAAGTTGCATGTTTGTAATACACAAATACATCATTAAAATGTTTTAACCATTGCTTCCTGCTAAAATACGAGTCCTCTGTCCATACTATTGCTTTCTCCAGAAAAAAAGTTATCTTCTGAATACAGAGAGAAATATGTATAGATCAAGCACCGTTTACAAGCGACAACAATCAAAACACAAAAGAAAACAAATATGTTGGTGGATTTTGATGTGAGAGGACAACATTAGATGGAGTTTTTCACTCGAGGAAGCATTATTATTGATTATAAATTGGTATTTTGGCTAGAAGTGACAGTCAAGTTAAAACACCCTATGGATTTGTTTCTTACAAACATACAGCTCTTCACAATACATTAATTCGAATGGATCACTTGTGGATTATTGTGATGGTTTTTCAGCTGTTTGGATTCTCATTCTGACGGCACCCATTCACTACAGAGGATCCATTAGTGAGGAAGTGATGCAAGGTTAAATTTCTCTAAATCGGTTCTTATAAGGAAATAAACTCATCTACAAATTGGATGGCCTGAGGGTGGGTACATTCTCAGCAAATTTTCATTTTTGGGTGAACTATTCCTTTAATAATTTTGCTCTCTTTTTGCCATTTTTCATTTGCGTGCCTTGAAATGTTCTAGGAAAACACCCTTTTGTATGTGAAATGGGATGCAGCGCTGTTTTGCAAGCATTTATTTCAGTGTTGCATCCAGTATAGTTTATTTTTTAACTGTTCTGGTTTAATGATCTGTTGAAATGGTCTCATCTGCCATGAGTTCACATGCAGAAGCACCAAATTAGTTGTTTTTCCAGTGTAGTTTCAACAAATTATCTTTTTGGACTTGCAAAGAATTTTACAGTACATTTTCATAGTTCATTGAACTTTTTTATATCAAAAGATGAAGGAGACAATGTGATTACTTTTATGTCCATTGACAAAATGAGAAATGATCAGTCTGTTTCATTTCCTATTTGCTTCCATTATTTAATAGCATGCATTCAGTATTTTTCAAGAAAGGACTATTTACAGTAAGACTATTTCATTCACTTGCACTTGTTATGCACTTAACACAACTCTGAGTGCAGTGTGTTTTGTTCTCTAATGAATGGCCTCTCTTTTTAAAATCTGTGGATTATTACTCTCGCTACAAGCATATATGGGAAGGTTATGCTTTTGACATCGAGTGATACTGTGAAACTGTATTCAAGAGAATGAAGAGCCCTTTATGGCCACAATGACACCTATTCATCTCCACATCTAAAACGCTCTTCTCCATCTTCTTGTAATCTCTTGCACATACACACACAGGTTCAGCTCACTTTGGATATGTCATTAACACTGCTATTGCACCGTCTACACTCAGCGGCCTGGAAAAAATGATTATGCTAATATAAGATGGCACTGCCGAATAGAACCGCTTGTGTGTGCGCTTGCATGGCTTCACGTGGTTGTGTGTATGAATGAAAAAGCATGCATGCGGACAACTATGATTGTCCATTTGCATTACAGGGTTGAATAGAGAAATGAACAAGGCATATTTAGGCGAACCACTGCAGTACTTTAAAGACAATTTCATTAGAATTCCACAAGAACAACACTTGACTATAGAACCAACCGTGCATCTCAAACGATATAGGGGGGGCTTCCTCTTCAGTCATAATTCATCCGCCCCTGAACAGATGGCCCTCTAATCATTGTAGACACTTAGCACCTGCTAGACACAACAAACGTTTCAGCACCGTAGACAGCCGGCAATTCACAGAGCATCTCAAGATTGCAGAAGTCATGTGTTTCTGTTCTGCTCTGCTGAACAAAACGAAACTTTCAGTATAAAGATCAGTGGCAGCTGTCTTTGCATCAAACACAAGCTCTGAAAGAGTAAGATAATGAGATATTTGCAAAAACAGGTTGCTTTTTATTAGTGGTTGACTGAAGTGGAGGGGGGGGTTGTTGTTTGATGCTAATAGAAATGGTGACGATTGGCTCATATAGAGCCAGTATGTATACCTGTGATCTGAAAAACATTGACACTTTTGCTACGCTTTTTAAAACATTTTTTGCATTATATGATAAACCAAGTGTCTTTTCTTATAAACAAAGTTGGTGGAACACGTCCATGGCTAATGTGATGAACTGTGTTTACTCTGCTAGGACACCTGTGTGAACTTGAGACTTCATACACTTAATAAAAATCATCTTGACACCAGCTGGTTAAAAGTCATTGCAAACATGTCTAAAAAACAGTGCAGTTAGTTCTGAGCAAAAGGCAAAAAAGTTTGACTTTATTCATTCATTCATTTGTTTATTTACTTTTTCTTTATTTATCTGTAAATATTTTAGGGAATTTAGTGAATATACTGTATAGAAACTACTGTTCAAACCTTTTGCGATCGGTAAGATTAAATAAAATAAATAAATAAATAAAGTGGTCTCTTATGCTCACCAAGGCTGCTTTTATTTGATCATAAATACAGTAAAAAATAATATTGTGAAATATTAATACAATTTAAAATATCAGTTTTCTATTTTATTATTTTTAAGTAAAATTTTCAGCAGCCATTACTCCAGTCGTCAGTGTCCTTCAGAAATCATTCTAATGTGCTGATTTGCTGCTCAAGAAATGTTTCATATTTTTATTCATCATTTTGTTAGTTTTTTTTATTGCTGCTTAATAAATTTGTGGAAACCATAATACTTTTAATAAATAGAAGATTCAAAGGAACAACATTAATTTGAAATATAAATATTTTGTAACTATATTCTTCAGTCATTTTTGAGCAATTTAATGCACTCAGTGGCATCTATGGTTCCACTTTTAACATCCATGGAATCTTTCCATTTCATAAAAAGGTTCTTTAGTGGAAAAAATATATATTCTTCAGACTAAAATAATGTTTCTTTTAAGAGATTTTTTAGAACTGAAAAGATTCTTTGGGAAACTAAAAACTGTTTTTTATGGCATTCCTGTGAAACCCCCTCTTGGAACCATTATTTTTTGTGGTAGTGTATAAAATTGACATTAGAAGTAATAGTAGTAGTAATATGTTTTTTCTAATCGAAATTGACAAAAGATGAGATTTGAGATTTGATTTGAGAACACAAAATGTGCATTATCCATTATAGAAAATGTTAACCTCAAAACAGCTGATTAATAACTGGTGTGATAGTCTTCTACCGCTTTTAGAGTCTCTCGTCTTGATGTCTCTCCAATCATCCTGACAGAGTGAGAGAGAGAGAAAAGGAACAACAGAGCAGGCTATCAGGATCTAGCTAGCCTTCAGGGAGACAACCCTCGCCTCCTTGATATTATGGACTATTCTCATGCAGGACAGACTGTACCATGTCAGACAGTGAAGACTGCACTGGAAGTTTTAGGCCTAATGAGGAAAAAACCTGCCACTGTCCCCTGTGAGGCATTTCTGGTAACAACAGAAAACTTGTTTGATGGAGGAGTCATTAAACCTCTACATGTCATCACCTGTTTTCACTTCTCCTCTACATACAGTACTACCTCTCTCTTTCTCTCTACCTCCCAGCAACTGTCTTCCACTCCCTCACACCCACCCGCTGCATAGTCCCCTCCCCTCCCCTCCACGCTGCGCTCTCTGTGGGCTGTGAACAGTGGTGTCATGGGCAAAGCGCCACACAAGACCTTTTCCAGGTAATTGAGTCTTCTAGCTCACACCACTAATTTGTGAAGCTCTGCTCTCCCCAGCAGTTACCCGAGAGACAAGAAAAAAACAGAGGGAGGGAGAAGGAGAAAATAACTGGCCTGAGTACAATATGTTAATTGGTTTCCTTTAGGTGATCAGATCAGGAAAAGGTCATTGCTCGTTTTGAAATATTCTGTGGAGAGCGTTCATGTTGTTACTAAAACTATCACAGCACACCGTGGTCACCAAGTTTTACTTTTAATATTTTAACAATTTATTATTATTATTATTATTTTAATTACACTTGTTGCATAATACCAAGTAAGGAAATATATCAGATCAAGTTATTAATATATTAAAGTGTGATCATCATTGATGTACTGATAGCATTTTACATGTGAGTGGCTTTTGAGGCGTACAAATGTTCATGAATCCTTTTTGGTAATATTGAATTCATGGACTTTTTTATTTATTATTTATTATTTCATCTATGAGATTGGTGAAAATTTTTAATGCCATTTATTTGGTTTGGTTCATTGTGTTCTGGTTATTTACTTAGTTAGTTAGTTAGTGATATTTCAAATCACTTTTCCCAAGCCTAAACTTTAAATGATAAATAGTAAATGTAAATATTAAAAACTAAAACATTTAAATATAAATGATAAAAAAATTTTTTTAAGAAATATTATAATTTAATCAATACAAATATTTGTATCATTATTTTTTTTTGCAACTAAATTTGTTGTCACTGTTTATTATACTATATATAAAGGATAATACAATGTATCATATGTAAATAATAATATTTAATTAATATCATATTTTATTTATTAAAATTATACAAATGTTGATTCAGAAATATATTTATGTTTCTAAAGCTGTGCAAATATGTATTTTTATTTATATATTTTTTTCTGTTGCCTTCAATTAAATAGTTTAGCAATAATTAAACACAAATATTTGACTGCAGAATGTCACGTCTGACCAATCAGAATCAAGTATCCCAGAGAGCCGTATAATAGCAAGGACATATCACAACTTTTCTAATTATGGTGGAGTGAAATATCATGCTGTTATTTCTTAATTTCATCCCTGTATCTGTCTGACTCTGTAATCAGTCTAATGACCCCATGAGTCCTGTCTCATGACTCTGGAGAGCCTCTCACGGCTTCTGAGCTACTGATGAACTCAGGGGTCGACGTCCTCAATCAGCTGCCATAAGCCAGTGTCATTCAGAGAGATGGGCTCCTTCTTCTGTCTTTTCTGCAGTTTATGATGACAAAATGAGAGTCGACCTGAGATTCACAGTGGAAAAAGTGGGTATGTTCCAAAACCTAGTGACCTTCTTTATAAGCCGTATATTAACCCTTGTGCTCTGCTGAAAATCCTTTAACTAATTTGATGTTCCTGGTCAAAGTGACCAGCCTTTTAAAAATTCCTGCTAAATCTCTCATTATGCTGTTATTACCAAATCTTGGATTTGATCCTTGTGTAAACATGTTACCTTTCAGTTTAATCCCTGTGATCAATCAGTTCCTAATACTGAATCCATTATACTGAATGTTGCATTGCATGATGGGGGAAAAAAATCTCCAAAAAAGTACAAAAATTATATGTGTGTGTGTTTAAATACAATATATAAATTGTAATATATTTGATATATTTTTAAAATGTATTTATTTATTAATTCATTTACTTATTCATTTATATATTTATTTTGATTATACCCTGTGTGATAATAACATTAACACAACCTGAGGGTTAAGGTATCATAGGTATCTTTTTTTTCCCAGTATGACTGAATCAACCTGTTTTCATTAGCTTAAAAATGAAATTACATTTTTAATGGTTAGAGCAAGATCCAGCTCTCAAGTTTTTGAAACAAAGCCTAAATAACAATGTCAAGCAGACAGACAATCGTATTACAGACACGACGAGCAAGAGAGAGAGAGAAAGAAAGCCAGATGTGGTACTTTCTTATTGTATATGTGAGAAAGTGCAAGAGCATATGAAAGAGCACAGAGCACTATGAGAATTCTCGTCTAGAGAGTGACTGAAACTTTAATTTCGCTCTCTGATCAGGGATGAGTTATTTCATCTTTTGAAGCTCACTCTCCCCAATTCACACCATAGCAGTGAGAAGCACCTATTCAGTTACAGTGCAATAACAATGCCAAGCCAAGTGTGAACTGCATCATGGGTAAGTGGGTAAAGAGCTATTTCAGCCCTCTGTGTTAGTGACACTTCAGCCAAAGCTCCATCACATCAGTCAGAGCTGAGATAATGAAGTCTGAAGGGGAAGGATGGAAGCGATGCTGGCTTTTAGTTCTGAAGCAGCAACCAAGTGCCTTCATCATGGGCCGTATTCACATTCTCTGCCTTGCTCTTGCTCTTACTCTTTCTCTCTCTCTTTCTCTCTGACAGTCTGTCTCTTCGTTGATCATTTGTCATCTGCTGTAAGATGCTATGAAGTGTTGATGTCAGAGATTTTGTAAGGAAAAAAGCGAGCTAGAACAAGTCATGAACTGACAGTCAGATTATTATATTTAGAGCTTTTTGATAGAGGTTAAGAACAAAACAGCTCCATTAAGTCAGATTTCATGATTTACTCTTTGTTCATTTAATCTATCACATTAATTAGAGACAAAGCGGCTATTTAGACCTTGATCTAACTGACATTTGCTTATATTTCAAGCTCAGCTTTGCAGGGTTTGATTTATGATATTCTGAGTTGCTGTTGGTTGGCAGAGTTGAAGAAATGACGGCGAATTATCTCAGAAACAGACATCATCTTTAAGTCTAGCTATTCTAAATACTGGTTGAGAGATATTGCCTCACGTCTGCATTTGTTCTATTATGCTTAAAAATGTATTCTTCAAACTGCTGAAGTTTTTAATCCATGATTTTGCCTGCAGGCACAGAAGTGAAATGCATTTTAAAAACTGACAGATCGACCGGTGAATAGGTGGAGAGAAAGACAATATGGCAGATAGACAAAGATTTTCCATCTTTTCTTAACTATAAATAAATTTATCATGAACATCGCTAGTGAGACAACAGCTCCCTTAGAACAGAAACTCAGGGAGACTTGAAAGTAAACAGTGCCCTCTCTGGTAGGTTTTGGTATTTGTCTACACTCTGTGTGTCCCCAGATGATGTTCATTAAAAAATAGCCTCACAATATAATTTTATTTAATCAATGAAATCATTAAAAAAATCTGAATGTGTTGAAACACTACTGAAGATGAGAGAAAAGCTTCAACAAGTGCAATACATTGTAGGAAACGCAAGAAATGACATATTCTGCATGTGAGGTTGCATCAGGGATTAAAACAGATTTTATATTTGAACAAACTTAGATTTTGCAACATCACACATAATTAACATCCAACGCATATAAATAAGAATGCAATTATAGAATTAACAAGGCAGTAAGGTCTTTTTTTTTTCCAAAGAGCTCATTAGAGTTTGTCTTTCTGTGTGTTTGTGTGTGTATTCAGGATAAACTGTGGCACACAGCACCAACAAACACAATTATATCATATAGTTAATAGTTTAAGCAACACCAACACAGAAGAGGGCATAAATACCAACAGTAAGTGGTGCTAATTGGTCTATATGTCAGGCAGTTACAACACTTTTCTCTTAGTTGGTCCCATGTATATACTTAAGAAGCCACAGTTAATAAGGCATTCTCACTGAAATGCAGAGATCAGCATGAGAAAGTCACGCAGATATTCAAGCTCATCTCATCCTCTTATGCTTCCTCTGCTTTTTTCGTTATATGTTAAAATATTAATGGGATGATAATTTCCTTACCCTCATATGCATGTGCATGGAAGTGTCTCTATCAAATAATTTATTAGAGTCACAGTGCAGAGTGTGCACACGCACACACACACACACACACACACACACACACACACACACACGCACAATATGCAATATATAAAGTCTCATTCTATTGCTTGCTCTCTCTCTCTCTCTCTCTCTCTCTCTGGATAATAACCATGGCTGTGGGGTTGAAATGATCCTCTAAACTGTGAGCCATCAGCAGTTTAGAACACATGAATGCATTCTTTGATGCAAGCAGTAATAAAGTAGCACAGTCTATACAAATGTGCTTTACTTCACATCATGAAAAAAGAAATTTGGCAGGATATTAATGTTCATTTTACATTTACAGTTTTATTCTCTGCTCTAGTGTTGGAGAGTACTTTTATACAGCAAGGATTCATTAAATTGATCAAAAGTGACAGTGAATGCTTTTATAAGAATTATACTTCAAATAAATAATGTTCTTTTGAACTATTCATCCAAGAGTCCTGGAAAAAAAATGTATCACAGTTTTCTCTAAATATTAAGTTGCACACCTGTTTTCAACATTGATTTAAAAAAATAAATAAATAAAACATTCTGAAGGACCATTTAACACTTATGAATGTAATAATGACTGCTGAAAATTTAGCTTTGCCATTACAGGAACGTATTACATTTTAAATGTATTATAGTTGATAACACTTTAGTATAGGGACCAATTCTCACTAGTAACTACAACCCGGATTCCGGAAATGTTGGGCCGTTTCTTAAATTTGAATAAAATTAAAACTAAAAGAATTTCAAATCACATGAGCCAATATTTTATTCATGCAAATCTCATTATCTACAGTGCATAACATCATCAAAAGATTCAGAGAATTTGGAGAAATCTCTGTGCGTAAGGGACAAGGACGAAGACCTTTGTTGATGCCGTGGTCTTCGGCCCCTCAGACGACCATGCATCACTATCGGCATGATTCTGTCATTGACATTACTAAATGGGCCCAGGAATACTTCCAGAAACCACTGTCGGTAAACACAACCCGCCGTTCCATCTGCAGATGCCAACTAAAGCTCTATCATGCTAAAAGGAAGCCATATGTGAACATGGTCCAGAAGCGCCATCGTGTCCTGTGGGCCAAGGCTCATTTAAAATGGACTGTTTCAAAGTGGAAAAGTGTTCCATGGTCAGACGAGTCCAAATTTTACATTCTTGTTGGAAATCACAGACGCCATGTCCTCCGGGCTAAAGAGGAGGGAGACCTTCCAGCGTGTTATCAGCATTCAGTTCTAAAGCCAGCATCTCTGAAGGTATGGGGGTGCATAAGTGCATACGGTATGGGCAGCTTGTATGTTTTGGAAGGCACTATGAATGCTGAAAGGTATATAAAGGTTTTAGAGCAACATATGCTCCCCTCCAGATGGCATCTATTTCAGGGAAGGCCTTGTGTATTTCAGCAGGACAATGCAAAACCACATACTGCAGCTATTACAACAGCATGGCTTCGTAGTAGAAGAGTCTGGGTGCTGAATTGACCTGCCTGCAGTCCAGATCTTTCACCTATAGAGAACATTGGGCGCATCATTAAACTAAAAATACGTCAAAGACGACCATGAACTCTTCAGCAGCTGGAAACCTATATCAGGCAAGAATGGGACCAAATTCCAACACCAAAACTCCAGAAACGCATAACCTCGATGCCCAGACATCTTCAAACTGTTTTGAAAAGAAGAGGAGATGCTACACCATGGTAAACATGTCCCTGTCCCAACTATTTTGAGACCTGTAGCAGGCATCAAATTTGAAATTAGCTCATTTTGTGCATAATATGGTAAAATTTCTCAGTTTAAACATTTGTTATGTTATCTATGTTCTATTGTGAATAAAATATTGGCTCATGTGATTTGAAATTATTTTAGTTTTCATTTTATTCAAATTTAAAAAACGTCCCAACATTTCCGGATGTGGGCATGCCTATTATTAACAAAGGCAATTGTCTGTTTATTAGTACTTATAAAGCACATATTCTGCATGACCATATCCTACATCCCTAATTCTACCCAATACCTAAACTTAACAACTTCCTAGCTAACTATTAATAAGCAGCAAATGAGTAGTTTATTGAGGCAAAAGGTAATGGTTTGTTAATGGCGATAATTGGACCTTAAAATAAAGTGTGACCAAACAGTTATGTAATAATATTAATTTTATATAGATATTTCACAATCCTGTGCATGTGTTTTAGTGGTTGGTGGACAGGATGAAAATATTCAATTTCTACATTAGTTCCATTACTACATTTTCTACATTAGTCTTGAATTTGCTCTACATCATTAGACATGGTATTATGGTGCATTATGGTCTGTTTCTTCAGGAGATACTGCTTGTCATTGCCTGACTGGGCAGCAAAGCCGTAGGTTTTGGACACAGTCAAAATAGCTTCCCCTGAACTGTCTATTTGTGACCACGAGTGCTGAATTAGCTTGCAGTACCGACTTTAGCTTATGTATTAGCTGCAAATGTATTGCCCTTTAGAGTAGTTGAGTTACCTGGCATATTGTTTTACCCTCGTAACTAACCAGCACTTAAATGTTTGTGTTCTATCCGGCTGGTCTTCTATAAAGGTCAGCAGATGGATTCCCTTTGAGGCCAAGCCAAGATGTTCTAGCGTTAGTGTGTCAGAATATTCTGGGCAGCCACATTATGCAGTCATGTTGTCAGGGGTTACTGGAAAGTGTGATTTTGTTACTTTTAGACATCCGCAAGACAACTTGTTAGAGTTACAAAATGTGTGAGATTGCAAACATGTAAAACAGTCCACATGTATAAACCAATGATTTTGAATTTGCTTTTCAAATATAGTAACTGTTTGATTAAGCAAACAAGAGCTGTTAAATAGAGATTAACTCTCTCTCTCTCTCTCTCTCATTTGAATCCTCTATCAAATGCTCTACCAATTTGTTCAATTTGACTGTGCAAGCAAAACTTTTCTCACTGAATTTTCACTCTCACTTTTCTCCACTAAATTTGCTTTGTGTGATGTGATGTACTCCTGGAGGAAAGTTGTATTGCTCAATGGTTGCTCTTTCACAGGAGACTAAATTAAGTTCTCAGTTACATTTTATTTAGGTTTCACTTTGGATGTCTTATGTCATAGAAGAGAGCTATAGTAGTAATGCAGGAAAGTTCAGACAATTTGGTCTTAGAAGATAATGGTGAGAAATCTGTATATATCTCTGATTTATTATTGCATACTTTTGTATCTTGCCAAATCTGAGCATAGTTGTTGCCATTCTCATTTGTGTGATCATTAGGGTCTTCAGCAGGAAACTTAAAAGAATAGTTCACCCAAAAATGAAAATTAGCTGAAAATGTACTCACCCTCAGGCATTTTAAAATGTAGATGAGTTTGTTTCTTTATTTTTATTTCTTTAAAAACATCACAGTAATCCACAAGTAATAAACATGACTTCAGTCCTTGAATTAACTTGTTCTGAAGTGAAAAGCTGTGTGTTTGTAATAAACAAATTATCTTATTATCGTAAACATTTCTTCAAATGGTTGCTTCCTGCTAAAATATGAGACCATAATATCCATAATATTGCTTTCTCCAGTGGAAAAATGGTCTATCACTGTTTAGAAACAAAAAACATCCAAAACAGTTCTAAACAAATATGTCTGTGTATTTTGATGTGAGGAGACTTTTTCCACTGGAGCAAGCGCTATTTTGAATTGGTATTTTGGCCAAAAGCAACAGTTAGTTTAAATCCTTCATGATGGATTTTTTTTTTTAATTCATGTCACAAGCCGTTAACTGATGGACTAGAGTCCTGTGGATTACTTATGGATTATTGTGATGTTTTTGGACTCTCATTCTCATTCATCTTCGATGGCCTGACATTTTCAGCAAAGTTTTATTTTTTTTGGTGAGCTACACCTCTATACCTTTAAGCATTGAGTTTTAACATTGGAGTCTGTGAGATACAATTGAGATATAATGGAGGGTAATGACAGATTTCTGAAAAATGCCTTGACATTGTACTCTCCAGGAGGAGTCACGAGAAGCGCGATCAACTCCACCCCCACCTCCTACCACCCTCTCTTGCCTGTTTCCTAGGGTTGATTTAGTTATTATGGGCTCTTTCTCCTTCATTCCAGTGTCATTGCACACAGATTAGATGGGTTTTGGATTGGACATCATATATCAGCAAGTCAATCCATCAAGGATGTTGTTTGAGGTGACTTGCTACTGCCATCTGTTGAAGTCTTTTGTGTCCTCTGGACTATATTTCACACCTTTTAGTTTTGTCTCTAAAATTCGATATAGTTTACCCTCTACCCTCTTTTTGTAAAAAAAAATAAATGAATAAAAAAAAAGAAGAAACAAAGAAAATAAAGCATTTTTTTTATATATATATTTTTTTTTTTGCTTCTCTGACAATTTTCTTTTTCCAGTCTTCACCAAAATTGGGTCAGATAATTTTCAGACCAAGCCTTATACAAGAATGACTGAATGGATTTTTGATTTTCATCCCCATTCCCTATTAAAACTGTAATAAATTTGACAGCAAGGCCACCGCTATGGGAGGCTATATTTTTTTCTATGCTGCTATGTATTGAAATGTAATATATATTGTACCATGGCCTGATGGTCCTCATGAAGTTTCACGATTAGGCTAAAGCTGTAAAAATGGTTAAATCGCTCTAATAGCCTAAAATTGTGATTATCTGACTCTTTCAGTCATCCTTAATGTGGATCTCTGCCATTCCAATGCCTGGCCTCATAATTATTATGGGCTGTATTTTATTATTGTATCTTGTTCAAGGGCCAAGGGCCAAGGGCCAAGGGCCATGGCATCTTCCCCAGATGAACTGTTTGGCTCAAACACAAAATGCCATGTGTAACTACTTCCTCCCACTGAATCCTGAATACATTTTGAATATTCAATGACCTTTGAAACTCTCCTAATTCAGCTTGTAGGTTTTTATATTCTCTTGCACATGCTTGCCTGATTGACAGCATTGATCTGCGAGTGATTGTGAATGGTTGTTGTGGCTAAGGAATTATTATTTTTTCTCTCTTACACTTTTCCGAAGTCAAAATATTTACATCTACCAAAAGGCGTCTACATTGAAAGTTTAGAATATATCAGCATGCAAAAACAAGTCAATATAATCTGAAATGCATGGTTGAACTGCTGTCCTAGTGCAGGACATGACCAGTCATAAAGTGCTAAAATTATTCAGAATTTACGATTTGACTATCATTGATTGCTTCATGTCAAAACTTCTTTATTCTTGTCCTGCTCTTTAAACGTAGGTTCTTTTTTTTTCTTTTCTTTTGCAAACCCATTCAACCCCCCCGCCCCTTTCTCCCCCAGTGACAGTCAGAAAGAACGAGTGAATATGGATGTGTCTGTTTGAGTCCTCTTTGTCACTCTTTTGGCTCTCACACTTTCTCTCAGCCTGAAGCTCCTAATCTTTCTTGAAATATGTGAACAGGGACAGGTGACAGAGTATGGAGAACCGTTTTAGTGTTAGACTAAGACATTTCAGTACAACTGAAATACAATTGAAAGTAAGAAACTAGCTTAAGGAAACTTAAGGTAAATCATTTTATTCTTTTAATCATTCTTTTCGCTCATCTTCGATCTGTCTGTCTGCCTCTGCGGCTCTCAGGCAATTGAAGAGAAGTTTCCGGCAAAGAGTGTGGACAAGTACATAACCTATTCTGCACAGGCTGAATTTAAAGATTACCAATGCTGAGGAAATACATCATGTTACACCAGAGGAAATATTTGATTAAATTTGCTTAGAAATGGATTCAGTTGTGCTTCACAAATGGAAGCGAGGGCACGCGACAGGGATTTGATAAATGAGTTCCCTTTGCCCAAGTCTCGACAGACAGATTCTTGGTGAGCTTACAAATGTGGGAAACTGCAGCGTGATGTCAGAATATGATCTTTGCCACTTAGCTCTGCAGTTTGCCACATATCTCAGTCACAATGCTTTAACTGACATGTTCTGCATGTAAAGCATGCTTTCTTGGGATTTTCCTTTTTATGCAGGTGAAAAACATGAATATTTATCATGGTGTGTTTGTTTTTGTCAGCTATAAACTATCTCTATGCTTTATATGCTTTTTCTTTACTATTCAGACTAAATCACTTCATTGAATGTATTTTAATTTACATTTTAGTTTTATATTCATACAGACATTTACTTTGTCTACCAAATCATTTAAGTATAAGACTTTTGATTTCTCTTCATCTTAAATCTCATAGTTGTACTTGTGTTTCTTCCAAGAATACAAGAACAGAAAAAAATAATATATATATATATATATATTTAATATAATTCAATTTCTATCATTTATAATAAGTTTCTATTGTTATTATGATTATTTTCAATCTAAAGTGTGAAAATAAAATAAAATACATAAATAAATAAATAATATTCATTTTTCATGCTATTACTTTGAAAAATAATGGTACTTTTAGTTTTATAAAGATCTACTTAAGACATAAATGTATATTTTGTCTACCAACCAAAGTATAAGACTCCTGATTTCTCTTTTGATGACAACTTAATCTTAAATCTCAGTTTTGGTTGATTTCCTTTCAAGAATGCAAGAATAGATAAATGCGTAGTTTTAGCATGATTCTTTATAAAATGCAAACAAATAAACAAACAATGCTCCCTGCCTAGCATTTGAAAAACATTCCATTTTATACTAACAATATTCAACAATATTCTGCTGGCAAAGTACTGAATATGATTTCATGACTGGATAGTAATGGAGAGAGAGGGACAGAGATAGAGAGTGAAAAAAATGGTTCTGTACTGTACAACATAGGGGCTGTAGACATTTTGGCTGGCACTGAGAAACTAAAGTATAGCGGAAATGTCAGCTGGGCTTTCAAACAGTCACACATTCTATAGTCTGTAGAGTCTTTGATTGCAGGGAATCTTTTTTCCTTCAGACTTCATTATCTCAGCTCTGACTGATGCAATGAGCTTTGGCTGGAGTGTCACTTGCACAAAGTACTGAAATGACACTGTAACTACTTACCCATGATGCAGTTCACACCAGCGATGGCACTGTTATTGTCACTCAAACTGAATAGATTCTTATCTGGTTGTTAATAATGGGAGGAGAAGGGAGAAACATTAAACAACTTGTTGCACATCAATTGGGATTCACACTTCTCACAGCAAAACACAAACAGATAATATAAAATAATATTGCATCCTGTTGGATATTTGAAGATGTTAATTCAGAATTCAGCTTTAATTCAAATATTTTCCTTTTTAGACAACCGAAGAAGAAGAAGAAGAAGTAGAAGAAGTAGTAGTTTTCCAGTCATATAAAGTAATACATTTCAGAGTAATTGTTTTTGTTGTTGTTAATAGCCACTCAAAAATATGAAATTTATTTATTTATTATACTTTGTTTAGGTAATATAGTTCAAAGCCAGACTCGAACCTGTGTTGTATACGTGCACTACTGATCAATGTATTGGTACATACAGTACAGTATGTGCTACCCATTAGGCCACAGGTCAGACACGACAGTTTTGATATAATATATGCTCATTATTCTTGTTTTTGACCAATCAAAAGCAGTGCAGACCCCACTGCAGGTAAAGACAGAGTACACACAAAGGTATTTACTCTGAATTCACAGTATGTTGATAACAAAAACAAAAGAAAAATAGCAGGCTTAGTTGAGGTGCACGATAGTAGAATCTTTGTTGAGTTTCAGAATGAGGAGCCAGCAGAATGATCAATCGGCATGCACTTTTTTGAGAAGATGTGACTTGAGGTGATGTATGGTTGTTTTTTTGGTAAACAGTTATGTGGTTTGAGTGGCAGGAGTGCTCACGGCTTATCTCTTGCTTTGAACTCTTGCTTATTTATTCTGAAACATAAGCGTCAACTTGGTGAGTCATTGCTGTGCTTCCTTATGCGGAAAAACAGCGGTAATTGATCGTTACCACGCGTGAATCCGACATTCACTGACGGTTTTAGCAACAGTCGCCTTTCAGTTCCCGCAGAGTAAAATGCTTCTTGCAGTCCTCTGAAATACTCAATGACCTTTCCAAAGCCTGTCAATTACAGGAAACCAATTAACATATTGTACTCAGTCCAGTTATTTTCTCCTTCTCACTTTCACTCCTTCTTCCCGTTTTTGTCTCTCGGGTAACTGCTGGGGAGACTCGAGCTTCACAAATTAGTGGTGTGAGCTAGAGGACTCAATTACCTGGAAAAGGTCTCGTCCATGACACTGCTGCTCACAGCCCGCAGAGGAAAGCAGGGAGGGGATCGGGACCGGCGCTGGGAGGGAACGGTTGGGAGAGAGGAAGAGAGAAAAAGATAAAAGGAAGATGGACGGATAGGGGGTGAGAGAGGAAGTGGATGTGGGGGAAAAAAGGAAAGAAAAGAAAGCAGGTGATTTGATGTGAAGTGGTGTGGTTTGCTTTGCGGCTTTGCCAAAATTATGAGCGGAACTTCTTGGTCGCTGTCCATGGTGCTGAACTGCTTAACAAACCACTGGCTGCTGTCCATGGTGCTGAAGCCCTTGTGTCTAGCATGTGCCAATGTCTGCAATGATTAAAGGGCCATCTGCTCCGGGCTGGATGAATTATGACTGAGGGGAAAGTCCCTTCTATAACGTTTGATATGCATAATTGGTTCCGTTGTAGCTCGTCTCCGCACTTTGGGCGATGTTTGCAGTGGATTTCGGATGTCGCTCGCTCTGTGTCGGTCCATTAGGTGTTATTCTGAGGATGTATGAGTTCATTGTTGGAGCTTACCTTTGACAGATAATTCATCTTTCTCCCTCTCTCATTTTATTTATTGTCTTCCAGTAGCCGTATTAGTGTTCTCTACTGTCTAGTGTTCTCTCTCTGTCCCCATTCAGACGTGTCATCCTATATTATTGCAATAATTGTTTCAGCCCTCTGAGTGTAGCTGGCGCAATAACAATGTTAATGACCTCTCCGAAGTGAGCTGAACCTGTGTGCGTGTGTGTCGAGATTATGGGGAAGAGTGTTTTATATGTGGAAATGAATAGGTGTTATTGTGGCCATAAAGGGCTCTTCATTCTGCTGAATACAGCTGTATATACAGTGTCAGCTGTGCAACCTTCCCATACGTCCCACACTGCACACTTCCAGTCATAACATGTGAGATTCGTTGGAGAACAAATATCCTGATAGTAATGATTCAGTGGTGTATGAGGATGTTTTCAGTGTTTTTGTTTTGTTCAAAAGGGGAAAAAAACATTGGCTGTTGGTTTTCAACTTGTCATTCATAAGACTCTATTAGTGAAGCAGTTCACTCCAATTTGCCCAGAAAAAGCACACAAGAGCACCGTTTTGAGAAATCAAGATTAAGCAACATGAAATACCTTGAAATCCCAAAAATCTCTGGACCAGAACTGCAGTTGTCAGATGACAGTCAGAATGACAGTTGACAGATGTGAATGTGATATCTTGTTGTTGAGACTAACACAGATATTGTCATGGATTTGTACATAGATTGGATTTTGAATAATCTTGATTTCCCACAACTTTAGTACTTTTTCTGGGTGAATCAGAGTGAACTGCTCAAATAATAGATGAATATGAATATGCAATTGTGCTTTTTGGTTGAAGTAATCCTTTAACCTTAACCCTAAACACTCTTTTTTTCAGTGTCTTTAACCTATCAGAAGGACAAAAAATGAGCAAATGAACCACCTTTCACATCCAGTTACTAAATGACTTCCTGTGTTTTAGTAGGCCAGCTCCCTGCAGATCAGTGCAGAGCATGTCCGCCCTCTTCATGCTCTCTGTTCCTCTAAGTGCTTTCCATTCTATGACACTGATCGATGGAGAACAGTCATAAACTCTCCCACTGGAGGAGTTCTTCACTCATAATGGGAAACACCAGGACAGTGTTTTCCTGTCATTTTGTCACACATAAATCTGTTGGTTGTAGATGAGTGTTTCTTCAGCGATGGACACTTTTGGCCTTGTGGACACATTTTTCACACTCTGACTAGTTTATTTAATTTGTCTACTAACAATCTCCAGCAGTGGACAGACATGCCTTACAGGATAATTCTGTCATTTTTGTCATTTTGTTGTGAAAGTCATGAACATTTTCGCCCCAGTGTCATTTCCATCACATTTTAAAATGTGCATTGTGCTTGAAAGCCTTCCGCGATTGCCATTTTATTCCAAAATGTTTAAAGTGCTTTAAAATACTCTTTTGACAAACATCATTTCATAGATATTGCTTTATTTGTCCTAAATACACACAGTTAACTACTATTTTCACACATTTCCCATCATTTGACAAAGGTGTTTGACAATGTGAAAATATTCTGTTCACAATTTACCTTAACTTTTCTCATATTTGTAATATTTCTTGATTTTTTTCATTTATTGATTTCATTGCAAGCATGCTCTTTACTGGCAGGGTTTCTCTCTTAGAGGTAATTTCCATCAAACCCCCAATTTTTGCCCCTAAAAAAAAAAATGAATAAAACCAAATAATAATAAATAAATAAATAAAAGTTTAATTAACTAAAAAGTTTTATAAATTAAAAAGTTACATGAACATTGCCTATAGCTGAAGAAACAGTCAGAACTATATGGCATGCACTGTCTAATTGAAGAAATGTGTTTGACACTGCTTTTGTCAAACAGAGCTTTATAAATTAATTATTGTGACTCTATCCACAGGAAGAAAAAAATGATACAAAACAAAAAAGTGTTAAAGTACTAGTAAAAATCTCAGTTTGCTCACAGTTTCACACTCTCACACCAGAGCTGCACACTCTTCTTCTGCATGGGTTCACCGCCCTTTTGTAACCTACCGCCTGTACCATTTTTGGCATAAAGGAACAAACAGTTTAACAGCCAAAATCTTCAGTATACAGAGTCAAAAGTCCAAATGTTCATCTTCTGTAGCAGACTTGTTTTATGTTAGTTTCAAACATCTTTATTTTAAAGTTATTTTTTTATAAACATCAAATGGGTTCAGGTTGTCACATGTTTGTAGTTATGTTTTGTTTTTTAATGTTGAAAAATGCTGAAGAGAAGACTTATTTTTGTAATTATTATTATTATTGAAAAGAAATGCTGTAGAACATTTTAGATTTTTTTTATACATAATTAAATTATATAAAAATATAATACAGTACATAATCCATTCCAAATATCCTTCAGCAATTTTATATAATAATGCTGTATTTAATGAAATTATATTATTATAAAATATTATGTATTATAATGAAAACATCTGATTAATTTGCATGTTGCTATTTTATATGTAATATAATACAATTATATAAAAATATAATACATAACGTAGACAGTCCAAATGTCCTTCAGCAATTATTGTTATTAAAACACATGCAGCATTCTTAAAGTCATTATTGATGGTTCACCACCCAGAAATCCACCGAGAGCATAAGAGTGGGTGCTGAGGGAAGGTTTCTGAAACATTCAGTGAACAGAAAACACGAAGTCATTTGGGATTGCGACAGTGAACAACAGTCTAACAAAAGATAAAACTTAAGCATTGCTCTCTTAAGATCCTTAAATATGCATATAGGCTACTAATAATATTAAATACCAGAGACGGGGTTATTTAAGGTAATTTATAATCAATCGCACTGCCGCTTTGCAATTAATGGTGCATGAACTTCTGCTTTCCTCCAAAAACAAATAAATAGACAGATAAATAAAAATAGAACAAGGGCCCATGAAATCTCCAAAGCAAGTCCCAGAGGAAATTTCCTGTTGGAGTGCTCAAATCTCAGGACAGCCAGTGCATCCAGTGGTAATTAACTCAAACAGTTTGTGAGAACAGTCCTGGATATCCACTCTCCTTATTTCTCCCCGAGTCCTGCTGATGGGTGATTATAACTGTGAAGAGCTGCAGGAGGCCTCGCTCTCCCATTTACTCCGACCAAAACACTCTCTAATCACGCTCGAGTGTGGAGCTTTGCATGTGTCTCTGACTGAGTCTGAGTGTATGATGGATTTAACAAAAAAAACCTGTTTCTTGTTTTTGTCCTTCCTCACAGCTCAAGACACTGTTGGGACAACTAATAAGCCTCAATTTATTTTCACTCATTCTCTCTTTTTTTTGCACGGCCAGGTTAGATAAAGGTCACATGCTGTTTACGGGGTGAACACCAGCACTGAAAGGGAACGCTGAGTTTCACTTAGTATTCTTAAAGAGAACTTCTCCATCTTCCAATAAAGACAAATGAGTCACGCACGGAAGGGAACATTTCATTCTGACTTCTCTTCGGGTTAAATGCTTCAGTTAAGTTTTGTAAGAGTATAATGTCAAAGAAAAGTTTAAAGTCTGCAAAAAGAAAATATTTTTTGTCCCGTTTCTCTCTCCCAAGGTGTCAAATACCGGCTGCATGATGTTAAAGTTGTCCCTTATTGTCCTTATACTGCTTCTCATATAAATGAGAAACCTTTGGAATGGCATCCAAATTTTAAAATAATTTCCTCACTAAATCTTGATCATTTTGTTGGCTAAAATATCAGTGTCAGTGTTTGTTATTCTGTATGATTATTTCTATTTTATATTATTATTTTAATTTCATTTCATTGAATTCCAAGCATTTAATCAGTAGCTCCTGCATCTTAAAAACAGTGTGAAGATATGTTTGGGTATAATTTCCTATTTGAACTCAGTAGTTCATGTTTTAGTCTGTTGTTTTCTGTAGAAGTTCTGCTCTGCTGAAGTGTCGTGTTTCATTAGAGTTTTAGTTTTTGGTTGGCTGACTAAAATATAAACCTCATCAGCACCAGGTTTCATCAAATATACTTCAGGCATCCGCTGATAAACTGTGTTCCATGCTCAAAGCACCACACTGCGTTCTGTTTTAATCGCACAACTGAAAAAGAACCCCCTGTCCCTGACACAACACACCAGCAGAGCAGATCTTCTACTAAAACAACAGATTAAAACATGAACCACTGAGTTCTAACTGAAAATTATACCACAAAGTGCTATCCTTCCTAGATGCAGGCGCAACTTATGTATATGTATATATGCTTATACATTTTTATAAAATCAGAGTTATTATATTTAACTAAAATTAAAACCATTAAAAAATCATTACTTCAAATAAACATTAACTAAAACAAAATATTAAAAATGTATTATTTTATTTCAGCTAGTTGGTAATTTTAACTTGATATACTAAAATAACTAGAACTAAAATAAAAATCAATAAAAAAAATACATAGACACACACACACACACATATATAAAACCTACTAAAACTAAAAACACAACTAAATTGCTAAAACTTAAACTAAATTTTAAGATGAAAATTAAAAATCCAAATATTAATAAGAAACTAATAATTTCTGATTTATATATATATATATATATATATATATGTGTGTGTGTGTGTGTGTGTGTGTGTGACATCTGGAGTTACTAACTTGGAAATAAAGCAATATTTTAGATTAAAAAAAAAGTCATGCAAAGGTTTTGCATCATCATAAATACCAAAGCATTGGATTTTTTTTTTCTTTCAGTAACACATTTCAGTCAAGGTGTTGTCAGTGCAATAAAGAGTGCCCACCCAAACTCATTGCTCATTAAATATTCTTAATCATTATCAGATGGTGGTCCAGATGGTCCGTGGTGCAGTTCATTTTGCCAGGTCATTTTTACAGATGTGCTTTCACATATAAATCATTCATGTTATCGTGGAGAAAAGAAAAACCACAATGACGTTTTTCCTAATCATTTTGATTTCGCTACATGATTGAAGTTGAGAGCTGACAGGCATCTGTATCCTCCAGGTGTACAGAAACAAATACGTGAGTATAAACCTTCACTGTTAACAGCTTTTAAACTACAAGGCGGAGCTGTACAGAACAGATTTCCTTTTTCCTCCCTGTACCGAAAAGCTGCTCTTTGGGGTTTACAAGGTTTTCATCTTGACAGCAGAAGAGAAAAACACACCTCAGTGTAAGACGGAGAGACATAAAATGAAAAATATGGGCAAAGCTGGAGGAAAGAAACCAAGCGATGTGCTGAAAGAATGGAGCCGAATGGAGTTTAGAGTCATTGACATCTATTTCTTTCCCTCATATGTCCTCACAGGTTCCATCTATCCATTAATCACCTCCACCCATAAACACTTTCCTACCAGCCTCCTCTCTCTCTTTCACCTGCTCACAAATGGCTGTTTGCAGTTCCAGTGTGTGGCCTCCGTGAGAGGAGTCTGGGGAGTCATGTATCACTTCTGCTAACACCATTCAAGGCTCTTTCAGGAGACAAACAAGGATGATGGGGAAACGCCACAGAGACCTGCTCATGATACATGACACTGCAGCTCCACTTTACCAAGATATATTAGCTCTGTCCAGATGGACGGTGTCAATATCCAGAGAGGATGGCGAGCTAAAGGTGAAGTGTGTCATTTTCATTGAAATACCCAGTGCAGAGACTAAAAGTAACCATTCAGGTTGACTTTCCCAAATAAACACTATGTCAATGACATGCGTTTCAGATGTTTGTTTATTTGTTTGGTAAGTCTCTTATGCTTACCAAGGGTGCATCCGTTTAATCAAAAATACAGTAAAAACAGTAATATTGGGAAATGTTATTACAATTAAAAAAAAAAAAACGTTTTGTATTTTAATATATTTTATAATGTAATTTATTCATGTGATGGGAAAAATGAATTTTCAGAAACCATTACTCCAGACTTCAGTGTCATGTGATCCTTCAGAAACGTAAAATATGCTGATTTGCAGCTCAAGAAATATATCGTATTATTATCAATTCTGAAAACAATTGTGCTGCTTAATATTTTTGAAAACCTCTATACATTTTTTTAAAATAGATTTTTCTTTTAAATTATATATACCGTCACTTTTGGTCAATGTAATGCATTCTTGCAGAATAAAAGTTTTGAGCAAGGTCATGTGTGGCATTTAATTACTACTGTCATCATGCCTTGTTGACATACATTTTAGTTATTTGTGTTTTAAATGTTGCCATTTGTAGGTTAATTCAGGAAATTATGTTGCGCTCTCTTTTGTAACTCTAGAAATGACATACTTACACTTTAATGTAATGCACTTAATGTAGTGCAGAATTTTCACACTTCACCTTTAAGGAAAGACATACAGCAGTTTTAACCAGAACTGCAGTATCTGAATGTAGTGCTCACTTCAGGAGTGTATGGATACTCTTGAGTGTTGAAATGTTATTTGAACAACTTAATGAGAGATTTCCATTGCAGCGATGGTGTTTGAGAATTCTAAATCAAAATACCTGATTTGAATGTCAAACACATTAATTAAGACGCAGATCTATAATGAATCACTTTACATGCAGTTTCATCCTGTTGACAACCCAGCTGCCGTAGATTCTGATCATCCACGAGAGCCCGTTAATTAATATACAGTTCACTTACATAATCCCAGACCAATCAAATATGATATCAAAAGTGTTCGTCTCTAAAGATATAGGTTTACTTAATACCAGCCATACCGATGATGACAACAGAGACTATTACGTTAAAAATTGGTAACCGGTAATAGTCTTATTTAGACAAAGTAATTATAATTAAGCCTTGTCCATTAGGAAGCGTGAATTAGCTCATTTCTTTGTAGTGTTCTGCCTCTTACTTCGTCAGATTAGATCTGCAGTTGGACGACAGCACCTGCGTGACAGCTGAGTCTGCAGAGCAGGTACTCATCATCAGCCAAGTTAATTGAAATCATCAAATTATAAATCAAGGGCCCACTCAGTAATGAATCAATTTCTATGCGGTTTTATTCCTCTGCCGTTTAGGTTGTGAAAATGTCTAATTAAGGATATTATGGAAAGTTAATGAATTGTTTTCTGTTGATCTCGGGATAATCTCTAAGCAATCAGTCGGGGGGTCAGAATTGCACTGGCAAAGGTTAACTCATTCGGCACAATCAGAAATGCTACCTATTATATTCCTGTGTATTTTAACAAAGCCGCTCACCGATAGCTCAGTCCTTCACATTTAGTAATTGTAATGAACCTGTGGCTGTCAAGCGGTGGGTTGTGACCCCAAAAACTGGAGAAAAAAAAGCTATACGCAAATAATAAATCCCAGCTAACCATATAATAGTGTGCAGGACTGCACAAATATAAATAGGCTTATAAACTTTAAAAAGGAAAAACACTTACCCTTTTCTTTTCTTTTTGGCATCAAACGTTTTCTAATTAAACTTTTTAGAGCAAATTCATCTTTTCATGGAATATGATGCCAAAAAGTATATATACTATTCAAAAGTTTGGGGTTAATACGATGAATATTAGACATTATGTATATTATATTAGATATTTTATTATTAATAAATAATAAATATCTATTTTTGTAATATATATATATATATATATATATACAGTCGTGGTCAGAATTATTGGCACCCTTGGTAAATATGATCAAAGAAGGCTGTGAAAATTAATCTGCATTGTTAATCCTTTTGAGCTTTTATTTAAAAAATGCACAAAAATCCAACCTTTCATTGGAGAATAAGAATTTAAAATGGGAGGAAATATCATTATGAAATAAATGTTTTTCTCTAATGCACATTGGCCACAACTAACGGCACTCATTCAATACTTTTTGAAACCTCCATTTGCCAGTTTAACAGCTCTAAATTTTCTCCTATAATGCCTGATGAGGTTAGAGAACACCTGACAAGAGATCAGAGACCATTCCTTCATCCAGAATCTCTCCAGATCCTTCAGATTCACAGCTCCATGACGCTGCTTCTTCTCTTCAGTTCACCTCACTCATTTTCTACAGGGTTCAGGTCAGAGGACTGGAATGGTCATAGCAGAAGCTTGGTTTTGTGCTCAGTGACCCATTTTTGTTGTTTTTGTGGATTGTGTTTGGATTATTGTCCGGTTGGAAGATACAAACATGGCCCATTATAAGATTTCTAACAGAGTCAGTCACTTGTTGATTTTTTATCTGTTGGTATTTGATAGAATCAGTGATGTCATGTGTCTAAACAAGATGTCCAGGACCTCCAGCAGAAATATAGGCCCACAACATCAAAAATACAGCAGTATATTTCATTGTACACATGGGGTACTTTTTTATCCCTGTGTTCACCAAACCCATCTTGAGTGTTAAAAACTATTTTTTTAGTTTCATCTGACCACAGAAGCCAGTCCCATTTGAAGTTCCAATCGTGTCTGACAACTGAATATGCTGGAGTTTGTTTTTGGATGAGTGAGGAGAATTTTTCTTGAAACCCTCCTGAACAACATGTGGTGATGTAGGTGCTGTTTGACAAATGTTTTTTAAGGTTTTCTGACCCCGAAACTCAACCTTTCTCTACAATTCTCCAGCTGTGATCCTTGGAGAGTCTTTGGCCACTCAAACTCTCCTCCTCACCGTGCATTAGGACGATATAGACACACATCCTCTTCCAGGCAGATTCAGAACATTTTCTGTTGATTGGAAAATCTTAATTATTGCCCTGATGGTGGAAATGGGAATTTTCACTGCTCTAGCTCTTTTCTTAAAGCCACTTCACTAATTTGTGAAGCTCAATTATCTTTTGCTGCACATCAGAAATATATTCTTTGGTTTTTCTCATTGTGATGGATGATTAAGGGAATTTGGGCTTTGTTGTCCCTCCTATTTATATTTCTGTGAAACAGGAAGCCATGGCTGGATAATTTCATGTTCATAATCCCACTGGAGTGCTCAAAATTGTGAATATGAATGGGAATATACTTCAGATATATTTTACTCATAAGAATTTCTAGGGGTACCAATAATTGTGTCCAACGTGTATTTGAGAAAAACATTTATTTCATAATGAGATTTTCCCCCATTTTCAATTGTTTTAGTTCAATGAAAGGTTAGATTTTTGTGATTTCTTTAAATAAAAGATCAAAATGATTAATAATGCAGGTTTATTTTCAGAGCCTCCTTTGATCATATTTACCAAGGGTGCCAATAATTCTGACCACGACTGTATATATATATATATATATATATATATATATATATATATATATATATATATATTATAATTTTATTCAGCAAAGATGCATTAAATTGATCAAAAGTGTCAGTGAAATGTTTTACATTTTTACAAACAATTTCTATTTAAAAGAAATGCTGTTTTAACATATTATTCATCAAACTGTACCGTTCCAAATGAATAATGAATAAGCAGCACAACTGTTTTCAATATTCTGAAGGACTCCAAAGGATCATGTGATACTGAAGACTGTAATAATTCAGATTTTCCAACACATGAATAAATTACATTTTTAAATATTGTAATAATATTTTACAATATTGCCATTTTTACTGTAATTTTGATCAAATAAAGGCAGCCTTTAAGAGCATTAGAAATGTCTTCGCAAAATCTGATCAACCTTGAACTGTTGAATGGTAGTGTAAGGTAAATGAAAATACAACCCTGACTACTTTAATTTAGGTCATACATATTTTAATAATGTTGCATATTGTTGGGCCTATATCTTACTACTATTACTACTTACTACTATCGTACTATTAATCAATACTTGTTTACTTGTCTATATTTTAGTATTGTTTAGGTTGCCATTTGATGTTAAATATAAAATCTGGGTCCTGAAGCAACTGAAGTAAGTACAACATTCAAAGTCACTTCTTCTTGGTTGGATGTTGCATGGCAAAATCTACAAACTAGAAGTTTGGACACACTCCATTTTGAATGACCTCAGTGCTTGGATCAAAACTGCTGTTTGCTGGATGCCAGGAGCGTTTGTTTCAGGTATCCAGGCTTGATTCCAGGCTTCATTACGATGAGAGAAAATGAGTTCTTACATGGCACAAACATAACTATCGCACACAGTTTTACTTTTTAAACTTGTGAATGATGATTCAGATGAGAGGGCACTGCACCCTCTCTGAGGTCTGTGATAGTATTGTCCTGCACGCTGATGAGAGAGTGCCTCCAATAAGCAATTAATCAAGACAGTTGAGTCAGTGTTGAGTCACACACAATCCCACCATTTTCCTTATAATGCTGACGCACACATCTCTTCATCAACACGCTGTTTTTCCAATTTGAGCTGTCACAGCCAATTTCCTGGATGGTCTTAAATAAATAGCTGGTGATGAAGGGGCTTAACAGGACAGAATAAACAACTGTGAAGAGGTTTGAGTCCTTAATGTATTGCATGCATTGTAACTTCACTGGAAATAGTAGATTAAAGGAGAAGTATGTAATTAATTAATTAATGTATGTATTTATTTATTTAATTTGTTTGTTTGTTTGTTTGTTTTGAGTTTACTCAATCTAGACATGGGGCCTGTACCATGATGGTAGATGATCAAATTCAGTTACAGGATTAGTTTCGAGTTGACAAAACCAAACCACTCCAATCCGGATTTGTTGGTACCATGATGCTGATCATCAACATTCTTTGTCAACTCAGGCTTTGATCCTGAGTTTGTGGAGCATGTGCACATGAATGTGTGACATCACTGGCAAACAGCCAATCACGAGCCTAGGTTAAAGGTTTTGCTAAAGGTTAAGAGATTGAAGAATATGATGAATTTGAATGCATTTACAATGAAAAAAGTACTTGTTCATGAAAGAGGACATATAAAACAACTTATTTTGCTGTGAAGTGAAACCTGTTAAGTTAGTTTATACAGTTGGAAATATACAGCGATAGAGACTCGAACATGTAAGGACACGTAGTCATTTTTAAAGCATTATCTATATTGCAGACGATCTGTATATATTAACATTCACTTAAAATAAATGATTTATAATAACCGTTCAACTAAAATTGCTTGTTTGTAATGGATTAATAATAATATATCATATAATTGTATATATGATTTATATATAATTATATATAAATCATATAAAATAACTAAATTTTTGGTTTTGGCCAGACAATTTTTCTTAGTACTAGTGACCTTTAATTGGAGCAAGAGAAACTGGGGGAGTGACTTTTTTGTATCAGACATGAGTCACTTTGCTCACATCTGATTGGTCCAATTTCAGTTTGAGATCTCTAACCCAGAACATTACCTGCCCCGGAGCATGTTAGCTGTGGAGTGTAAAGTGGTAAATGCTTTACTGTCCCAACTTTTTTTGGAATGTGTTGCAGGTCTGAATGACAGGAAAGGATGTATATTTACAAATGACATGAAGTTGACCAGACAAAACATGAAATATTTTGTGTTCATATTGTCTATAATGAAATACAAGTCAAAGTAAATTTAGAAATCACTACTTTCTTTTTTTATTTGCGTTTTCCATACTGTCCCAACTTTTTCTGATTTGGGGTTGTAGTTACAATTTTTTTTTTTTCAAATTTCATTTTAATTTACATTTTAACCATTTTATGTGATTTTGTCATTTTATTTAGCATTTATTAATGAAATGTTTATCTATATAGCTTTATATACTGCCTGCTTATTTTAGCAGTTATTTTACTGTTATTTATATACTAATATAGTATTTACTAATATTTTGAATTAAATGTTTATTTATTTTTTGTTCCATTTTGTATTAGCAATTTTATTAGTTTTTAAAAAAATATTTCTGTTTACCATTTATTATTATTATTGTTGTTGTTTTAGTCTTTCCCCATTCATCTTGATAGGAGCTGTACTTCTCTGCCTCACAGAAAAACAGATGCCCAGGAGCATTACTACTGTAAGATGCTCACCAACTTGCCTTAAAGGCAATTAGGTCATCTCGCATTCAATTTCTCTCACACTCTAGTATAGCATTATTTGTTATATAAATATATCATAAAATGATAAATAAATAACATTTAGGGTGAAGCCGCTGAAGTGTCCAGCTTACCTGTCGACTGACTCTGTTTCAGTCAGCCTGTTTCCCCGGTGTCTGCTTGATGTGGTGAGAAGTACAGCCTCACAGTCGTGTAGACAGGGAAATGTCTTTCGAGAGAAGAGGGCAGTGGGATGAACCGGCCTGTGAAAGGTGGCAGTCGTTTGGGTTGAGAGGGTCAGGATGGAAAACAGACCGGGAAGAGCCATTATTTTATGCCTCATTTCCGCTGATGGGCAACGAGAAAAGGTGACAAAACAGAGGAGGTAAAAAACCTCAGGAAGTCATTTTAGACTTGATTTGGTAACATTTCCTCTCTCAGGCCATTCGGCGGTGCGAGATCGAGGTTTTTAACGCTGCTGAATCATATGCTATTAGCAGACATGGCAGAGCCTTCAGGGGATAAATCCTGTATCCTAAAGGATTACCACTTCCTCTCTTTAAGTTCAAGTCGGTCATGCTTTTGGGAACGCCATGAAAATGATAATATCCTCTAAATTAGTGCTGGGAGCTTTTACAATTTTGGTGAGCTTTTTTCCCCCCCTTTCTAAACTCAAAGTTACATCACCTGTATTTTCCGAATAATTTACAGGTTTAATGGCCAGAAAGTCACTTCGGTCAATAGCTTTTTGTCATATAATTGTCAATGCCAGTGCATATGCCAATGAGGGTGTTTTTTATATTATTATGATTCAGGCGATATGTGCCCTGTGGAGCCCATTACTGTTAATGATGTATAGCTGACTCACTGTAACAAAAAGACTTAATGGGGTAAAACTGGGTAATGACTAATTTCAAAGCCCCCTATGGACATGAATTTTCATGAAATATATAGAACCGAGGCATAGAATATGGGTCATAAGGGGAATTATTTAAGCAATAATCTACTTGCATGGATCAAACTTGAAACACAGATGAAATTATACAGTTTAGATAACACTTTGCTTATGCCATACATCTGTAATGACTGGGTGGTCAAATTATCTGTCACTGACAATATAGTTTGATATTATTTAAAGGTTTATGGGGTACAGTGGGGATAAAATCCACCATTAATGGGTTCTCTCTCTCTCTCTCTCTCTAAATATCTATAAATAACTAGTTTAAGTGAATACTGTTCTTTTAAACTTCCTATTTAGTAAGGATTTATAAAAAAAGTTATCATTCTCACAAACATATTAAATATTAACTGTTTTCAACATTGATCATAATACTGTAAATGTTTATTGAGCAGCAAATCGGCTGATTACAATGATTTCTGAAGGATCATGTGACACTGAAGACTGGACTAGAAATATAATACATTTAAATATATAATACAATAGAACAGCTATTTTTGCAGCCATAAGCGATAATAAAAATAAAATAAAATAAAATAAAACAAAAAATAAAA
The DNA here is from genome assembly GCA_027422415.1 of Schizothorax lantsangensis. Lineage (NCBI taxonomy): Eukaryota > Metazoa > Chordata > Actinopteri > Cypriniformes > Cyprinidae > Schizothorax > Schizothorax lantsangensis. The sequence goes on along the minus strand of CM049860.1, from coordinate 27,206,334 downwards.
TAAAATAAAATAAAATAAAGGCCTTTTTCCAAGGATGATAAATGAGACTGATACTCTATTTCTGGAGCAAAGACTGTTGGACTCCTTTACATAGTGAAATGCAAAGTAGCTCTGTAAACAAAATAATAGATTGAACCAAGAAATGTCTTCATAAGAAAGGTTTTTCTTTGTGTGAGGGTTTATTGAGCAGGATATTCATTGTGTCTGGATCTTTTCCACTCTCTCTGACAGGCCTGGAAGGATTATGGATGCGATCATGGATCGGACCGTTTCTCTAACATTTGTCATTCAGTTATCAAACTGCCAATTCTCTTCTTTGGAGGGGTGGAGGGTGAGAGGATGGTGGGCTTGAAATGAACATGAGCCAGCAGAGAGATTTATACTAATCCAAATCTTGGATTGATGTTCATAGAATATCACGACAGTGTGTGTGTGTTTGTGTGTGTGTGAGGAGTGTGAGTCATTCTCTTTAGATTAGGAAATTCAGTGTGTATTCAAGGGCCATTTCTTGGCGTGTCACAATCCAAAATCACCAATTAATTGCCAGAAAATACCACCCGAGAGCTGTATAGTACATCTGTCATCTTCTTCATGACATCTTTTTGGAAGTGTCAGGATGTGAATATTAAACACCTAATCTCAATCCACCATATTATTCTTCTAAATGTCCACTGGACATTCATTTGACAGCGCAGCTCCTTTAGTATTAGAATGAACAAGCATGTTTAGATGTCGGCAGCATGCAAGAAACTCTATTTAGAATGCATCATGCTTTTTGCCTCTCAGTATTAATCTCAATGACAATTTATTGATTAAATCTAAGAAGCTTTGACGTCAGATATTAATCATTGTTTGTGCAAGCAGTACTAGTTCATCTCTGCGGATTTGAAAAGCAAAAGGCTCCACATTAAGACATGAAACGGACCAAGACCAGCAGCAGCTACAGCCGGTCCTGCTAATTAATAATGGTTTATATCAGTACCATGAGATTCAGTTTGGAGGAGGCACAACAGAACAAACAATGGGGGGGTTTTGAAATGCATATTATGTTGAACTTCACAGCTGAAAAAATACTGTTTTTGGGAATAATGAAGTCTTTAACTGTTTTAGTTCCTTTCAAACACACACACACGCAGATCTCCCACGTCGAATCAGATAATAACGAGAGACAATTCAAAGGAAACAAACGGTTTCTGGTGGTTTATTGTCTGTGATGTTGTTTATGTTCTGCTAAGCATTACTTTAGATCTTCGCTTGGAACGTTAAAGTCTATTACGTTCTTCGCAGACAGGATCCAGCCTAAAAACACAGTGTTTTAATCTGGTCTACTGTATTCCGTATTAGCATGGCTTTGATTTCTCTCCCTTGATTCAGTCACATTGAAGGTCATTTGAAAACTCTTTGATGCACAGCTACTCCAGTCTTATAATCGGATGTAAAAACAGATGTAGTCCTCCTCATTATTTTTAATAAAAGGAAAAACAAGCCAGAAGAAAATCATGCGGTAGTGGTATGTAAACAAAACCGCAGTAATTAAAAAAGAAGAAGTGGAAAATCAATCAATAGAGAAAAAAGTTTCCACGTATTAGTTAGATACCGAACTTCACGATTGCACATGCCCAGATTGTTAATATGCAAATTTGAAAGTAATGATGGCAAAAGAGAACAGAAATTTCTTCCAGTATATGAGCCGTTTGAATAATCCATCAAAAGTAACAAATAACAAAACCATTAGATACAGCACTTAGTTTCTTTCATTGGCCGTCACACAGCCATATGTATCTTATCAGATTAATGCATGACGCATTTGATGCTCACATTTAATAGACAGAATGATTATGATGGTCATTACGTAAATGGAAACACATCTGTTTTCATCATTTAATTTGAGGAATATTCACACATATATACACATTGTTTATGTATAATTGTTCTTGATCACTGGTGTAGCACCAGTTTATAGAATATAAGAAGGAATATATGAGGGTTTTTCTTCTTCTATTTAGCCCTGCACCTGTATACTCTTAAAAATATATATTTTACACTCTCACTAGTTTATTTAATTTGTGTAGGCCTACTATACATAAATTTAACGAGAGTTCTGTCACTTTTTGTTTTACTGAAACCTGAACATTTTTCTCAACATATCTAGTTATGTATTGTGCTTTGGCTAAAAATGACAGCCTCCTTTGTCTTTGCTAAGGCTAATTCCACTGTTAGCATGCTAAAAACACAAAATTTAATTAAATTTACACACTTTTTGCATAATTTGACAAAATTACTGAATTCTTAGCTAAGATTCTGGCAAGGTTCTCTCAAAGCTTTGAACTGTAATTCTGCAATGCATTCTTGCAGTAATGTTAATGGAACATTCTTTTAAAGTTCTCTGGTCCTTAATAATGTTCTCATTACTCTGAAATGTTTTAGTTGGACATTCATCTAACATTTTTTTAATGTTGCTACTTGTTTCAAAATGTTCAGACAACATTCAAAAGTAATATTCCCATAATATTTACAAAATTATAAAATGGAATGCTCTCTTAACATAAAAGAACAATCTACTCTACTTTCAGAGAACATTCACAATTAATATGTTTAAGGGAACATTAACAAAACATTTAGCTGGATTGGTGCACAATACAAAATATAATATTATAACATTATATTAACTGAATTTGAATGTTAAGCATGTTCTTCACTCTTTCCTTCTTGTAAACAAGTACACTAACTTGCAAAAATATTATTATTGTTATTATTATTATTATTATTAAGGGCAAAACTGTTGATTGTGATGGAGATGATGCCTGTGGGAAAAGTCATACTTTCTTTATTTCTTTTTTTTTTTAAAACAAAAAAAGTTTATACTGCAAATATTAAAGGTGTGAATGAGTGTTGAACGTTTTCAATGAATTTGTAATGAATTTAATCACATTTACTTGTTCAAAATAATTATACTATTTCACATTACCACCCTTTCATTTCAAAGGCGCATAAAACATAGGCTGCAAAAACACAGTTTGTGCATGTAAAGAAGTCATTTACCAAAAGGAAAGCAAACCTCATTATTATTTTCACTTCCACATAAGGTTTGGAGGACATACAAATGCTGCAAAGTAGTTGTAAGTTAGCACAGCTCTCCTATCGCGATGCACCTGCCGTTAAGGTGCAAAAAGATGCAGAATAAAACCTTGTCCTGACAGACTGATCCAGATATAATGTAAAATATCTCTCATTCCGGACTCTTCCAGCAGCAGACACACACACACAGGTGTCCCTGCTGCATAATTCATGTGACTTTCACTCTCACACTGGCCTGGTTTCCTGTGAAGACCGCGCCGCAGAAATTACTCCAGTGTTTCTGATTGCAGGGAGAGCAGACAGAAGGTCTAGGGTTCATTTGTGTTCTGTGGGAGACTAGACAAAAGAACGCCATTTATTTTCTCTCTCTTCTTCTCTTTAGTAGGCTGGCATTTAATGTCGTTTCTCCAGGAAAGTTTTGAAGAAAAAGTACCTGTGTGATTTGAATGTATAAAGAGAAGCAAAGTGTTATATAACGGTTTAACAGAGGAAAAACTTGTTTCCTCTACAATAAGGCATAAAGTATAACCTCAATCTGTTATTTTAAAGTTCAGATTCCTGATGCTGGTAAATATTTTATTTAATTCTCCATAGTCTCAAGTAAATAACTTTTAAGTACATTATCTTTATCCAGTGAACACAATTGTACTATTAATTGTGGAAATAAAGATGCAAATGAATATTTTGTACTTCAGAAAAGATCCAGCCAACTGATTTCAGCCATGTATTTGCTAGCTTACAAAATCAGTAAATTCATCATAATTCAAGTACAGTTACTGTATCTAAACATTCTTAAATTAAAATACATTTACTTGAGAAGAAAAATTACATAAGATATTATGTCTTGTTTTCCAAAAAAGTGAGTTTTTGCTTAAAACAAAATAAAATATCTGCCGGTGGAGTAAGAAAAACAATCTTGTTTTTCCCTTTGAATTAAGTTTAATTTTCTGACCACACTGACTGATATTTTCGAGGCATAAACTCACTTAATTGTGATTCATCTTTCAGAAAACAAGACTTAATATCTCAAGTAATTTTGCTTCTCAAGTAAATATATCCTGATTTAAAAATGTGTGGATATTTATTCTGGAAACAAGACAAAATACTAAGTAAGAAAAACTTTTTTTCCCCAGTATATAATGTAACTAATTGCAAAGCATTCTTACATTATTATTATAGATTATTAAATATGTAATTCTGCTTTTAGTACTAATCCGAGACTTATTTTATTTTTTTAATCTTATCTATCTATCTATCTATCTATCTATCTATCTATCTATCTATCTATCTATCTATCTATCTATCTAAGATTCAAATACAAGGGCAAAATAATAAACTGAGGGAGTATTTTTAATTTGCAACTTGTTTAATTCACTGAATTAGCCAAAAAGAGACATCATCCTTTTTTTTTTCTTTCTGAGAATTTCCACCAAAGGAAATTTGTAATATATACAGATTATACTGTGATATAAAATGACTCATTATGACTCCTACATGCTAATTTTCCAGGTCTCGTTCCCACAAAGTTAGTTAGTCTCTGACCCTCCAGGCAAAAACCACCCCAGTCAGAGAACTAAGAATCCCGTCCTCCATCTCTCACGCAACAATTCGCTGCTACAAGCTTCTTCAAACTGGTTTCTGCATTTCCCAGCCAATTGTTTGTGACAGTATATCATAACCTCAGATGTATTCCATAATTTCAGTAATAGCGTCGCATCAGTGAGTCTGTTGATAGTCTTTTGATCATCAGAAACAAAGTCTCTGAAGAGCATTAATGAGGCGCTGTGTCGGGCGTGTTAGCGTTTCCCCATTAGATACTGTGCTTATTATTCCATATTCTGCATTATATTTACACAATAGCCTTCACAAAACACCTGATGCAGTGATGTTTTATATTTATTAGTTCAGATAAAAAGCCTTCCTTTAGGAATTAAGCTGGAATAGATGCTCCCTGCTCTCATTTCCATAATCTAATAGTGTGTTTATGAGGGAGAGTGTTTATATTGCTGTCTGAATAGAAATGAAGCAGCAGACAAAAAACGAGTGCATAAGAGAGAGAGAGAGAAAGAGGAGGAAGGAGGAAAATAAATGATGCTAGCAGACAAAAAACGAATGCATGAGAGAGAGAGAAAAATAGGGGGAAGGAGAAAAAGAAAGAGAGAGTGTTTAACATCCTCCTCAAGCTGCATTGTTAGTCTCAGTAGACGTTGAAAAATATACACACATACTTAAACACACGCACACAGGCATGTATTAATAATTTAGTAGCCATGTCTCACTGGGGTTCCCATATGAAATATTATTTCCTTCATTAATGGAGTTTAGAAGGGGACAGAGTGCAGTTGCTTCTCTCAGCAACGGAATGTAATTGTGTGTGTCTCATCTGAACTTCGAGTCAGAACCCCTGAACGCTCCGGCTAAACAAGAAATGCACACATAATGAAATATTCATCAAAACAATTGAGCGCAATAATTGTATTGACAGTGGGGCAGGCTTTGTGGTCACCTGTGTGTGTGTGTGTGTGTGCGCGCATCTGGTTTTGCTTCAGGGTGTGAGTGTGTGTATGCATTTGTAAGTGCATGTGTAGGAGTGCTTCTTGAGGTCCTTGCAATTGGACTTAGTAGGTTGTGAAGGTCTGGATGTAATAAAAACAAATGTGAATATCCAAAATTGATTTTTGGGGTTATTGTATAAACTTTTTGAGACAGAACTACCATGTGCTCTGGTGCATGCTTTTGTAATCAGTTTCATATCAGGTTTTTTTTTTTTTCCATTTCAACACTATTTTTAAAAGAGGTCCAGTTCCAAAAATACTACCATTACTGACAATTATGAAGTGAAATCCACCAATCAGAGAACTCACTGTCACCATGGAAATGGAAATTGCAAGCAGGGCTTTGATGAATTTTTGGCAGGCTAGAGTAAACCAGATACCTGACTAATGCTACTGTAGTTAAAAGGATTAAAAAAAAAACACAAATAATTAAAATAAATAAACAAGTGCACTCACGCACACACACACACACACACACACACACACACACACACACACACACACGCACTCAGATGCTGCATTTATTTAATATAAATACAGTGAAATTGTAAAATATTAAACAGTTTAAAATAACTTTTATATTTTAATTCATTTTAAATATTTTTTTTTTCTATAATGGAAAAGCTGAATTTTCATCATCACTCCAGTCTTCAATGTCACATGAAATTATTCTAATATGTTAAGTTTATACTCATGAGACATTTCATCCTATTGTTATTATTTCTTAAAAAATGATATGATGATTAATGAAGTATAAACAGAAATTAACACAAAGTTTGAAGAATAACATTTATTTGAATAATAAAAGCATTTATTTTGATATAAAATAGAGTATACACATATTGTAATAACTCCAAACTTTTGAAACCTTTGAATGGTACTGTATATATTATAAATAAAATGTTTTATATAGTATAATTGCTTTATATATTATAAATAAAATGGTAGTGTATATATTATAAATAAAATATTATAATAAAAATAGATTATTTGACTTTTATTATTATTAAAAAAAGTTATTTTTTTTATTTCTACAAAACAAACAAAAACAAAATTCAGTGTATTGCTGGCCAGTAAATTACCACGAAGCAACAAATTTAACAATACAGTCAGCAGACACTGTATTCCCATTCTTACTGAAAGCATATGCTTCACTTTTAAAGAAAGATTGGCAACTGAGACTGACACAAGAAGCTAATTGTCACTTATTGATCCACGTCTACAATGAAGCTCTTTAAAAGCTTGACAATACTACAGCATAAAGCATGTTTCCATCCCTCGCGCTTGTCTTTTCGGTCCAATAATCGAGAAAATGTCTCTTTAGAAAATCTGTAGATGTCAATGTCTGTGGCCTTGGTTTAGTCTGAAGATGTAGCTACATGTTCTTTGGGGAGATTTCTCTCCAGTAGCATTTGTAAAGCTCTTGTTAACGGCACACAGCACCTTGCTGCTAATGTCCTCAAGGAGTTATTAGTCTTGTTTAAAATAACACAAGTTTAAATAATTCATAATTCAGGCTAATTTAGCTGAAACAGGGTGGGTGTGCGAACAGGGGGACAGGTCTTGCATTATAAAGACTATTAATATTCCATAAGGCACATAAGCAGCTCGGCCCATTTATCCGTCACGTCACAATGAAGGCCTAACACCTGGGAGCTTCCATAAAACGGGCTGATATCAGATGACTATATTAGTGTAAGTGTTGCACTGAGGTGTTGTGTGTGTGTGTGTGTGTGTGTGTGTGTGTGTGTGTGTGTGTGTGTGTGTGTTTGCGCATTTAGGTGATACTCATCAAATTGAGTAACTCCCAAATTCCCCAAAGAATAACCTGCCCAAATTGCTTCTTTCTCCCTTTTTTCCACTCTGCCACCTAAACAGATGTTGACACTCTCTATCCATCTAAGAGTCATGGACAATGCCCTGTGGAGGAGTGACTGGGGAATTGTGGCTGATACACATATTGCGCCGCTCACGGTCGCTGTAGGCACAGTTTGAAGTCAATATCCATCATTTGAATTGCAAATTGGTACATACACCGATATCACCTCACCGTTTGCAGAGGATGAATGCGAGGACAAGGTCATGGTTATGGGATCAGAGACCCTGACTAGGTCCTTGTCACTGGCAGACATTGGCTGTTATTGTAATTAAAACTTTAATGGACGAATTCATTCAACAGTTGCATACCGTATTGAGTGCAAGAACCTGCCTATCTACTAACCACTCACAATACAGCTTATAGAATTTGAGATTTAAGATTAATCTTAAAGATTAATTTAAGATTTTTATTAATGTCATTTCAAACCTGTATGCTGTAATTTTCTCAAAAAAAAGTTGAATTTACGTAATCAAAATTACAGTAATTACAGACTTCTGCTCATTAAATCTGCATTTATTTAATAAAAAATACAGTAAAAACAGTATTGTTTTTTTTTTTACAATTTACAGTAAAGAACATTTATTTTACTATTGTTTAAAATTGCCATCATAGGAATTAATGGCATTTTATAATGAATTATAATTAATTATTCCAAATGTATATAGTGATTTATTAATTTATATATTATAAACTAATTATATATTATACATATTATAAACTAATAAACAGATTACTTAATTTAGTGTGCAACCATGTTTTGCTATGAAAAAGTAACATTCATTAAAACTGTGACACCCAAGAAGTAACTTTAATGGGAATATTTATTTATCTAAATGTATAATTTATATATTAGAAACTAATTATTCCAAACTTTTGAAAGAAAGAAAGAAAGAAAGAAAGAAAGAAAGAAAGAAAGAAAGAAAGAAAGAAAGAAAAGAAAGAAAAAAAGAGTTGTGTGTGATGAGTACTGTAATTTGATTCTGATTGTGAAAAGTAGTTATTCAATATCAAATAAAATCACAAAAACATCACAAATAATTGCTACCAGAAACTGCAATTCATTCTTAAAATCAGTTTTTTTTTACAAATAGATACCAAACACTTTTTTTCTTTCTTTCTTTTTTTATTTATTTATTTATGTATTTTGGGGGGATTTAACTGCACTAATAAAAAATAAATATGACACGATCAAATTATGTTTCTTAAACTTCTTACAATTTGTACACCTGTCTGAAAGCGAGTTTGCTGTCATGTGCTCGGCAGACGCTGTTTGCAGAAGATTAAGCGCATATACCTTTCATCCGAACCGCCCACCTGCTTCTGACTAAAGCTCATCTTATGGAATAAATCTATTCCTTGATGGCCCCCCACACGAGGAAGAAAAACACTTTCTCGCACTCTTAATTAGTGAGAGTGGAACGCATTTGTTTGGATCACTTTTCATTATGTCACTCATCTGAAGACATTTAGAAATGATCTAATGCCAGAGTATAGCAATGGAAATCTAATTACAATCGCGCGCCTGTGGAGTGCATCCAGTTTGTCAATGTGCATCTGTATAAATCATTTATTTTGAGTTGGATGTCATCCAGCTCCTTGTCAAATCAAATCTCATGATAATCAAGATAATCACAATAATTAAATCTGGTAAAAATGTATTATGTGATGCAAGAAGCCTAAATTTAAACAGCAACTTTTCTCTGAGGAGGCAAAGCCTTTTAAAAAACAAAAATTAGGATAAAATGTAAAAATTGCAGAGGAAAGCAGCATCTCTTTAGCCTCTCTTGAGCTTACTGTGTCCTCATTGAGATTCTGAGGCATGAATGCGAAAGGCAAAATACAGGTGAAAAGTCACATGAGACGAGCCTCCATCTTATTGTGATTGGCTGAATGTTTTCAACCGCTCCGCCAATTTTACCATTGAATAGTGTAAATGGATGGACTAATTACAAATTAAATAGCACACCCACACGAAAACCACTACTTTCGGTCATGTTCAAATCAGAATGAACTTGAAATTACTTGAATCTGTGAGTGAGCCAGTTTTTAGCGAGCTCCCAGCTTGATTAAATTCAAGGTGACCCTTCATGTCGGCAGCCATCATTACACTTCCAGAGTTTGCCAAGGATTTGTTGACTAATGATCCAAAAAGACGGTAATTATATTAATAATATTGTTCAAGCATGAGTTATTAGAACGACAAATAAAAGCTACATGAAAATATGCTTGTTATTGTTGTAGTTATTTTTTTTTCAGGCAAAGCAAAAGTTGTAGAATTGCACAAACATAATGAGAGATTCGGCACAAGGAAGGAAAGGTGGATGGAAGGAAGGAAGGAAGGAAGGAAGGAATGGAATTTAAATAGCTCTTTATTAGCAATTTTTCAAAAATATAGAACCACAAAATCACATCAAAGAAAAAATGACAAGAAAGAAAGCAAGAAAAAGAAAGAAAGAAAGAAAGAAAGAAAGAAAGAAAGAAAGAAAGAGAGTTGTGCAGAGTAGCTGCAGTACAGTGGCCTTAGGCTGGTTACTGCTACATGAATACTGATTGGTTTCATTGCAATATGTGAACCGTTACAGTGAATTTCCTTCAGTGTGAAAGCTCTGCTCTGGATTCCGAAACCCCACACACACACATAATATACCTTGCACAACTGATTTTACAACTTAAAATGTGACTTCCAATAATTTTCTGTGACTAAAACGCACACAGACCTCATTACCATCATTTACACTGCCTTAGATCTGCAAATGCTGCACACACACATACATACACACACACACACACACACACACACACACACACACACACACGCACACACCACAGTCCAATGCAAACTAATATCCTTTTCGTACTTTCTCTCACACCTCAAGCACAGAAAGTTTCTCACCTTACACTGCATAGACTGCAGAACTAGTACACTATACTGTCTGCACACAAACTACAGACACCAAGACTATGGCTTTATGGCTATGGCTTTGGCTATGTTTGTTTTGTTATTTTGAGAGAGAGAGAGAGAGAGAGAGAGAGAGAGAGAGAGAGAGAGATGCATAATAATCTATTAAACTGATGTTCAATTCATTACAGTAAAAACAATTGTTACATATTAACTCATTTTTGATTACTTAATTTAGTGTGCAACCATGTTTTGCTACAAAAAAGTAACATTCCTTAAAACTGTGACACCCATAAGTAACTTTAATGGGAATATTTATTTATTTACACTTTGTATTTAATTTAATTTATTTATACATTTAATTTAATGTTTATCTACTGTTCTATAGCTAAAATCACATAAATCAGTGTTTAATCTTTCAAACATTGTAGCCTGTCTAAGAAAAGACTGAACTTTGATTTCAGTTGGAAGTTCAACATTTTCTAAAGGTGAAGTGCTCATTTCTTGGAGGAAAAAAAAAATAAAAAACTTTAGGAGATTCAGGCCCTATTTTGTACTCTATTTGTGGAAAGCGTCTGGTACATTATAAATACACTGGGAACAAATGTCAAACCGTATGGGGGGTCACACAGCTAGACAATTTTATGCAAATCTTCACAGACCTGATCTTTTTAAAGAAACGCTGTGTACTGTAGATCTCAGAATCTGCAACAGATTTGGATCACTAAAACAAAGCCTTCAAAACCCACAGCGTGTCAAGGAAAGCATTTATCGACAAGTGGTGTGAAGCATCATGCCAAGGCACATTTAAACTACACATAAAGAAAACAACAAAGTGAAAGGGTTATGTACTTTGGGAGAACTGCATGCAATATCTGCTGTTGAAATGGTCATCGCCTGAGGAGCTCTGTACAGATAGTCAGAAAGCAGACCTTTTTCTGGACACAAGAGGGGAAGAGAGGAACAAAGGTCAAATATATTTGACATGGAGCTGCACAGTTGAGGCTAAAATACAAGCCAGCATGGAGACATCCAATGCACCAATGCAGTTTTTGGATGGAAATAATATATAGGTTAATTCTGAAGACACATTGATAACACAGCTCTGTATCTTAGAGGGGAAAAAATGCTGATTTGCAAAAAAGCAGTCAAATACGGGTTATTATAGTTAACTAAAACGAAAATTAAAGCTTGTTACTTGAAATAAATGTAAAAAAAATAAATAACTTGATTTATTTCAGTTTATTTTAGTTTCCAAGGCAACCTTTCTGTATTTCTTTTAGTTTAACTTGAACTAAATGTACTAACTCAATGAACTAAAATAACTAAAAAAATCTTTATAGACATTTAAAAACAACAAAAAATTAACAAAATGACAAAACGCACAACAAAATTACTAAATATGTAAATACAATTAACAAGCAGAAAAATATAAAAATACAGATCTAACTCAAAATATTACAAATCTGCATTTATACAAAAACTATAATATCTCAATGATAGTAAAATAAAATAGTCATATATCAAGAGTAAAACTGTAAAAACTGTACAAAAAAACCTTCAATACTAAATATAACGACAAAGACCTTTGCATAAATATTAGTTTATAAATAAAAAAGCTTTTTTTCATAAAAACTGTAATTGTCTGTTGCTGTTTGGATATAGTATACCCATATATGTAGCAGAAAACATCTGGGTTATATCTGCATTTGCTTTTAAAATGTCACTTGCCATAATTTTAACCTTGAACTCAAGATTATGCATAAAATAATATCATCAGAAACATTCACAAATGTGAAATTAGCTCAGAATTGAACAAATAGTTGTAACCTGCTTCAAAGGAAGATATGATTCATGTGTTTTGTGGCTTTTTTATTTATTTATTTTTCTTGAAAGATTAAGGGATAATACAAGATTTATTCACCTTATGGTTGTCGGGAGCAAAAATGCTACAAACTGCATCATATTTTGTGAGTATGACTTGCTAGAGCAAAACAGTGACTATGTTTGGAATCAGCACCCCAAAATTATTGGATTTTATTCAGCAAATATGATGAACGGGGTAATGTTGAATTATTATTAATCATTATTATGTTTATTATTATTATTGATGTTGTTGTTGTTGTTGTAAAATGAATCCTGTGTGACTTGAATGTAGGCCTACAGAATATCGCTCAGATCTCACAGTTAAAAATAAAACCATCAATCAACTGCAAATAAGAGCAATATAAAAAGGGCTCTTTTTGAAACTCCTGTAAAAGGAAAAAAAATATATATGCTAGTTTTCTTTTTGGTCAACGTGGTGTTTACACTCACAATATGTCATGCCACTTTTAATCAGAAAGACCCTCTTAACTTCCCACAATCATTCTGACCCTTCACACTGATGTTTCATCTTGTGTATGTGTGTGTGTGTGTGTGTGTGTGTGTGTGTGTGTGTGTGTGTGTGTGTGTCATGGTTATCACAGCTTTAGACTGTGGCTCTGAGTTCTTGATGGAAGCTCTGGCCTCTTGTGACTGCAGCAGCGCAGATGCTCAAGGTCACCGGTGCAGCTTATCAAAAAAAGTGATGAGGGAAAAGTGGGAGGGCTAGAGAGAAAGGATGAATGGAGAATAGTTCGAGATGATAGGGTAATTTGAAGTGACAAATATGTGTGTATGAGCTTTAAAAGCCGTGGGTATGTTAAGTATGTAATTAACTAGCAGTAATTGGCTGCCATTTAAAAACTGTCTATTGATCCTCTTTAATGCAGGGATTTATAGCCTCGGAAGAGATTCTTGACTGGGATTCCTGATTGCCCTTCTTCCTAAATGAAGCCTTTATGGATTTCCCTCATAAATATTATATTCCGACGCTTGAAGTTTGCAAAACAAAGTTGCTGATTCAGGATTGCCATTCAAACTTTCAGCAGAAATTCAGCATTGGTGAAATTACATTTGGGAATTGAGCATATTCACATTTTTATTCTGATAAATCAAATGCATTGGGGTTTAGTTTGGAAAGGTATTTCCCCAAAGAAATCAGAACATTTATCTGTTAGTCTGTCTGAAACAAAACAAAACAGTTTAGCATGGTCAAAACTAAAAGATAAGTCATGTTTTGTGGGGCTGGCAAAAATATCATATTAATTCAGTCACTGGTGCTTCATTTCAACAAGCCAACGTCAGCATTTACTAAAAATAGAAAATGCCATGGGAAATTCACTAGTTTTTTTTATTTTTTTATAATGCAGGAAAACAGATGCAGTTTAAGGTCTGTGATGCAGTCTTAAACTTGAAAGAAAGTGATCTAAGTAGCTACGTTGTAAAAAAATATATTTTTGAAGACAATTTGTGTATGTTTTACAAGAAAATACTATTTCAGTTCTACTTTAAAATTCAATGTTTATTTAACTGTTACTCGCCATTTCTTTGTAATTGTTTGGGAAATTTACTAGCAATTTCTGAGTGAAAATTGTTTCAACACCAAATTTTTTTTTTTTAGTGTATACACTTTGTAGTATGAATCAAATAATTGTATAGTTTAGACTATAAGATAACATAACATAATATAACATAACATAATATAATATATAATATATAAAATATAATATAATACATTTTAATTATATAATTTGTAGACTAAAATGTAATCATTTTATTAATATCTTAATCTATCTATCTATCTATCTATCTATCTATCTATCTATCTGTCTGTCTGTCTGTCTGTGTGTGTGTGTGTGTGTGTATGTGTAGCAACATAATTAACTATTTATTAAACATTTTAATTGTATAATTTCATAAAAGCAGGAAAACAAGCAAGGTCATGCATTACAGTAATTCACAAAGTTTTCAAGAAGAACAGCAATAACTTTTTATCGCCTATGAACCATATAGCCAACTCAGTAATTTCTGATAAGAACAGGGTTCTTTGGCAAACTGCTGAAGAAACTTTATTTTTAAGAGACTAGCTATACCTGATGCAGTTTGTCAGACTACAGAGAAATACTCACAGACATCAGAACTTTGAGAATATGTCCTAAATAAAGTTAATGAACGTATATTTTACTTTAAAACATTATGTTAAATATTTTTAAGACCTTGAACATGATCTAAAAGAGCTTTCCAAGTCACATCAGCATATCAGGAGCCCAAACTTATTCAATTAATTGATAGATGACGTTTTGGCTGTGGGAAGAATTGAAGAGAGGATAGTATAGCATATATCTGATAGGACGAAAGTCTTAAAATGCTGACATGATCATTAAACTGTAGATCAGAAACGCAAGCGTGGTGGAGTGTAGAGACTTGAGCTCCCCTATCAGCAGATGAATAGATCACACGATGTCTTTGATTCAATGTGCTGCTTCTGCAATTTTTTGGAGTTTTAAAAGCTTTTGATCATGATGGCCGGCCAATGCAATTGATCTGACCTTTAGACACTGCTGCACAATTGCTTTACAGGGTCATTCCAAGATCTTGGCCATTTTTCCATTGCCCTTCATGAACACCCTCGATTAACTTTAACTATATTCACTGTAAAAAGTGAAAAGGTTGTTGCCTTGAAGAGCTTCCCAGATTTGACCTTTAAAATTACTTTTGTGTAGTTATGCTGATTAATATTTTTGAATAAATACTTGAATAAGTTTTTATTTAGCTTTTTTTTTAAAACCTAAAAAAGTTGTTCTAAAATTCTGCCAGAATGTTCCAATGTTTTGTCATGTGTGTTAGTTTGTAACCTGTAAAACATTAAGATGGTAAAATTCACTGTATCATACAATACATTGTATATTGTAAACTCTATACTTCATATGATATGTGCTATGGCAACCATGCATTACAAATTTGCCTTAGAAATTGTCAGAAATGGTTTAAAACGGTTTTTGAGATGACTGATTCAGTCCATTCTGATTCACCATCTTCTGATTAGGTTATAACATAAACCGGACAGTGTCAGTGTTACTCAATCCAATAATCCAAAGCTCTTCCTAGAAAAAAAGGGGGAAAAGTACTGTTTTTCTCTATTCTTTCTTCTCCTGAAAACTCGTATTAGCCTTTCACCTGTACCTCACAGCACTGTTTGAATAGCTCCATTCTTCTCATCTACACAGTCAGCCTTTACTTACATTCTCACTCTCCCTCTATTTCTCTGTTTCAATCTATCTGTAGCCCCCTGAATGTCTTTCAATCAGTATGGCAGAAATGGGGTAGAGAGAGAGACAGTGAGACAGACAGGTGAAGGCTCCTTGGAATGTCGATCCATCATCAGTAGACGGGTCTCTACTGAGCTCAGTCACGCTGTAATTTCTCCTTTTCTATTGAGACGCTCAGCACTCCCCCTTCGTCCTATTGACAACCGAAAATGGATTTGCCGACCTGACTGACAACTTTGTCTACCTGACAGAAAGCATAAAGCAGAGGAACAGAGATTAGACCAATAGAGCTGTGGAGATTACGCTCTTCTATAATGTTGCATTGTATTAGGGACGCCATTGTGGTGTGGAGGTTTTGTGGACTATTTTTGTTGTCTGTGTGTGTTTCTATTGTACTCTTTGTGCACTGCTCTGGAACAATCTTTTTGTCCGTTTTCACTGTACTTTAGACCTATTTAAAGATGTTACTTCTACCTTTCCTGACCCTCACAGAAGCTCAAAGTCGTGGTCTGAGAAAACTCATTTCATTTTCTAGATGGAGGTATGAATGGACTGAAAGGCACGGTTTCCTTTGAATTGCCCAAATCTATTTTACTGCCTCCTCAGAAAAGGTACCCTATTCTTTATATTTTTCAATTAATTTATTATGCAGCTCTCTAAAATACCTGATTCTGATTCTTTTACAACATTAAGCAGTCAAATGTGTGTTTATATATATATATATATATATATATATATATATATATATGTGTGTGTGTGTGTGTGTGTGTGTATGTGTGTGTGTATATATATTGTAAAAGAGTATATTATGAAATATTTGTTTATTGTATTTATAAATCAAAATAAGTTTGACATGTATTTTTCACAAACGACAGATAGATCGATAGATAGATAGATGGATAGAGATCATTTTATTATTAATTTGAATAAAATTGATATTATTAATTTTATGAAGTATGAATAATTTTAACTTGATAGTGCAAGGAGTGAAATTATTTCCCTATGAAATTAATTCCTCATGAAGCCAAAACTCAGGAACTCTTGCAACACATGCCATGCAACAAAACAATAAACTTTCTAATCTGACGAAGAAACAACTGTCCTTTCACCCACCCTTAAGGTCCCCTCCTTCCTTCCTGGGCAGATGGCCCAGGTCACCAAAAGTTGACTTTGGAGTGTCAAGAACTCATGTTATTATACTTATATCATGCATTTACTATATCTTCAGAATTCATAATCATAACCCTTTCATGTTTGGTATCGTTCTAAAGGTCTTTTGGTGCGATTGGTAAATTGGTCTTACATTCACAGTAGTCACTTGTATTATGAGAAAGATCGAAAACTTTTGTAGAATTGTGTTCTTCTGCTGAGGAGTGTGTCCCCCTTTAGGGGTATGTGCAACCCTGGAGCACAAGAACCCCAAAACCAAAAGGTATTTTATGTTTTTACAACTGATTTAAAGAATTCTTTGTTTTTGCTCTGGTAGTATTTAAGGGAAAGTTGCAAATCAGTCATCGCGATTCTGTAGCCAGATCAGCCCGTAGTGTGGAGTGTATTTCATATGCTCAATACTATGTATCTTCCTGAAATCATATACATTTTTACTCTTAGATTCATCTTTGAGAATTTTATGTTTTGTATTGATATGACTTGATATCTTTGAATTGGCTATGCAATCGGCATGATACAAATTTACCTGACTAATAATAAATTGTTATATTTGATTTATTCTGATCTCTTCTGAAATATATATATTTTTCTAGTAGATTAAAATCGTAGTCTAGTGTTTTCCGCAAATCTGCGTCCAGTATAGATCATACTTAAGTACCAATCAATGAAGCGGGGGCTCGTCATTAGGGATCTTCTGATTTCTGTCTGTCACTGTCTTAACAAGTTACAGTTTTCGTGATTAGGGAAAAGTACACTTTTTGTTATGTGCTAGCAGAGTGCAGCCAACTTTAAGGTATCTAATCACCCTGTATCCTCTGAGTAAGCACGGAACTGGCGAGTTTGTGCCGTGCGTTCACAGTTGGCCGAGTGAATTGCTAAGCGACACTGGGTCGTTAATGAACGAATAATTAAAAGTATGGGATTTCCAGAATAATCAAATATCTAAATTAATATACAATCGATATCTGTGATCAGTTTATAATTAAGAATATTGCCTAAATTTAATGATCACTTGAAATTGGAGTCAGATTGAACACGGAGCTAGACTAAAATTGAAACTAAATCCAGATAAATTCAGATGTGCAAGTAAAAGACCGAACATGCATTAAACCTTCGACCAGGATTCTGCTTTTTGGGCTGGCGGGTGGATTCTTACAATAGCAAATTTACAAGAATTTTAAAAACCAATTCAGTCAAATTGTCTAGATCGATAGACAGATATATAGATACATTAGGATTATAGATTACATTAATAGATTATAGATATTTAAGTCATTAACTTAGTGGAAACTTGTTAGCAGATTTACAAATACGTTATAAAACAATTCAACAAAAATGACTTATTCACATATCGATCTGTTGTAGCCAGTCATTATCACAAATGATGCACCTCAGGGTGATACACATATTGCAGTACATTCTTTTAACGCACAGCTTCTCAAACCTGTTCTGGAGAGACCCCAACTACTGCACATTTTGGATGTCTGCCTTATCGGACACACCGATTTTAAGTCTTGGAGTCTCTACTAATGAGCTGATGAGTTGAATCGGATGTTTTAGAAAAGAGTGCCATCCAAAATGTGCAATGGTGGGGTTGTCTGCAGGACAGATTTGAGAAACACTGTTTTAATGGATTGTTTTTCCTTTGAGAGACAATAAATACCAGTTTCTCTGTCCTGTTACAAACAACAAAGTAGCAACCTCTAAGACGGTCTGCCATATTGATTCATGTTGCTGTACTGTCAGTCAGCTGTGTAGACAGGCTGATCGCTTCCCGAGCCTCTTGTGAAAATCACATTCATTATGTCCTGCTGCAGAGCGTGATGTTCACGCTAACAATGCAGCACTGCAGGTATGAAAAATGGAAAGATGGGTTTCCTTCCAGCATCCTCACAAAATAATATCCTGTTTTTTTTTCTCCCGTCCACATTTTTATTTTGAACAGGACTCTCAGCCATGTCCTAATAGCCCAGAATCCTCATCTCTTTGGCCTAGATGTGTTTCATCCCATGAGAGTAATTAAGTTACCTGTAAATATCCACTTCCTGTCCATTCATCCCTACAACATGAGCATGTTTCTTACGGTAATTACATTATGGCTGCTCTTCCATGAAGCAGTTTAAAAACAAATTAATTTGCTTCAGTGTCAGGAACGCAGTTAGACCATACAGAATGGATTATTGTAACAGGAAGCGTAAATTTTAAATCCCTGCTACGTGTGACCCTACTAAAACTATTTCAGACAATGCATCCACACCACATCCATGTACCCAAAAGGATGACATAATGGGGCGAATTTAATAAACAGTCGTGCCACTTTTGACCTGGGTATTTTAGCACAGAAACTCATTTACTAAATGTGCTGTTAATGCTACATCATATGCATTTCATAGTAACCGTCGTACGTTTTAGCACAAACACGTCTTCTTTCTATGTAAATTAGTTTCATTATAGAGTGCACAAAAGTCAGTGTAAATTGCCTGGATCAATTAACGTTGTAATATTACCTCCTACCGAAATCAGGCAGTAAACAAGTTGTTTGTAAAAGAGACGTCTGTGTTCATTTTCAAGTGATTACGGCTGGCATCAAATGATGATAAAATGATAGAGGGGAGTGTTATAACCGGGCATATAGCCAGATTTAATTTAAATACATCACTTCAATCAAATGCACATCCACCATGCTGTGCAAACACAGGGTGAAAACAACTGGGAGGATGTTTTTAGAGGCAACACACCTGCAGCAAATGAGAGGTGGAGAATGAGCGAGCAACTGAGCATGTGCAGAAGACCATTTACAAATCGGGTAATTAAATTGTTAATTATATCACAGTTAGCAAATGAAATGAATACAACAGGGACCAACACAACACTGTTTTCAGGTAAAAACGGAAAACTTTTTTATGCATTTGGTCGTTCATTTACACAACTACAGCATTTTGGGGGCCTTAAAACACAAACTTTTGAAAGTGGGTTTCAAAGAGCACATTTTTGAAAATGATTCCGCTATTGTTTCCGTGTACGCAGATTTGTAAAACTGGTGATGTCATGCACATGTATATTATGTGTTTGCATAGTGTTTCTTTACAAAGAGACATCGCCAACTACTGGCCTGGCATGCATAATACAGCGTTTTTGTTTGTTTGTTTGTTTTTTTGCAGATCCATGTGAACAGGGATCGTTTTGACAACGTTGTCAACTTTACAAGAAAAATGCGAAGGAAAAACTTTTCTTTTATCGTGCAAATGCACCCTAAGTTTACCTTTTTGTGGTCAAGTCTTGACAGATATATTGCCATTTTGATATTTCTACAGTACTACTGTATATGATATGTCTCTTTGACCATAAAGTAAGTGCAATTATGTGGACAAATATGATACTATTTACAATGTGTTTTGTTTAATCCCAGGTACATCTTCAATTTTGTCATTCATCTGTTGGGTTCCTGTTGAAAATGCAGATAGGTTGACTAAAAATCATAATTATCTCACTTTGTCATGCTGAGAAACAGGTAAGAGCAATTACTGTACATAGAAAACTGCTTGATACCTAAAGATAAATACAAGCTTGCGGCAGCAGTAAAGTTATAATTTCTTAAAGTATACACATATACCTACATGGTGATAAAAAGTAATGTGACAAAATTATTATTATTATTTATTAAAAAAAAATCTGAGGCCCAATGTTAGTTTTTAAGTACAGTATAAAGATTGTTTGATTTCAAAATACTTGGAAAACATCACAAATCAACTACATTACCATTATAAGTTTTTGTCCTTTTTAAAGCTTCACAGTCATGGTCAAAACAAATGTACTGTGTATGACTATTTTGTAATGTTTTTTAAACATTACATTTTTTAATAGCATTTTTCTTTTTTTTTTTATCCAAAATGTATCAATATATAACAAATGAGGCAAAACAAGATAGAAACCTGCACATTAGATGTTTGGAAAATATTCCTGCATTACCAGTCAACTGCATTACCTTTATGGGTTTATGAAATTAATGAATGGGCTGTTTTATAATGTTTTTTAAATTCATTTCTGAAGACAAAGGTTAGTTTTGAATTTCAAAATAAAACATATTGTTTGACTTCAGAAGACTTGGAAAATATCACAAATCAACTGAATTACTATTATGGGTTTTTGTCCTTATTAAAGCTTCACAATCATGGTCAAAATGAATGTAAGGACTATAGCTTTTTTCATTATCCAAAATGTTTCAATACATAACAAATGAGACAAAACTTGCACATTAGATGATTGGAAAATATCACACAAGCCAACTGCATTACCTTTATGGGTTTCTGTATGGATTTTTTATTTTATTTATTTATTTACTTTTTTACATTTTTTGGTTTTGTTATATAGCAACAACTGAATAATCAAAATCAAAGCATGTTAAAAAAAAATGAGGCCATCCCTACAATTTCTAATAACTGGTGTTTTGTATGGTCAAAAAGCAGCATGGACATTCTTCAAAAATTCTCCTTGTGTGTTTACCGAATAGAATAACAGCGTAAGGGTTTGGAACAACACAGGGGTGAGTAAATAATGACAGAATACTCATTTTGGGGTGAGGAATTACCCTGTGGAGTCATGGAGAAAAAGGCATGCGGTTATTACAGACTGTCTTACGATAAGCTCCATAGATTAGACAGTGCACTGAATTCCCCCGGTGGTCATAGTTCAGGAAAAGCAGGTGATTGGATATGCACCAGTAGAGGAGACAGATGCAGAGTTGTGTGTAAGGTTGTTCTTATTTCCTCCCTCACTCATCCTCAAGAGATCTGGGAAGAATCTAGCTCTCTCTTCCTCTGTCTTTCCGTCTCGGCCTCGCTCTTCTGTTCTCATTGGCAAACATTCTCTCTTTTCCCTCTCTCTAACCATAACCTTAGCCTGATGAAAGTCAAATCCAGGCCCAAGCTGAGAGAGCTCTCCCAAATGTCATAAAAAGAGGAACAGAGGGTGTGTTGGGTCAAAGGTAGAGCTATCTAAAGAATTCAGAATTTTTTTTGTGAGCTTGCAGGACATGCTCTTTGTATTCTCTCTGATGTGTGATCAGAGAAAAAGACTTACATACATTAATAAACAAGCCTATAAAAAAAGCATGGCATCACACCAATGATGCAATAAGAAAGCAACAAAGAGCATATGTGTGAGAGAAAAGCTTTTTGTTAGGCAGCGTTAATTAAAACATAATCTGAGAAAGAGACCAGCTCATCACTCGCTCTCACAGAGGGATTTCAGACTGATGTTCTCGAGCTGCGGTCTCGCACCTCTAACAAGAGCCAAGCTTCTTTCTCAAGATGTGTTCCAGGGGGCTCTTCAAGATGGCATTTTCAACTAAAAAGACACTTTCTAGCCAAAATGACTTCTTTTTTATTCTGTCCAGTCATTTATGGGTCATTTTAGTAATTGAGACTATTTGAAAAGTTAAAACTTGAAAAAAGAGTCGAGGAATGACTGTCGTCACTTTACTGAAGTGACATTTTAAAGTATAAGATTATTGAGGAATTGGGGATGAAATATCTTTTACACGTGCAATCTTTTAAAAAACTGAAAATTCAGTCTCAGTTAAAGTATTCACGACACAGTAACATCTAAGTGGCTAATACTTACGTTTAAATTCGGGAGCTTAGTTTTTAAAAATGTTCACTTATTCATAATCCATGTTATTTTTTTTATATTCATAAATATTAAAATAAATGTCAAAATTCCAAATTGTCAAAATTATTCTAAATATTTTTGAAAATTTGAAAAGTAATAAAAAAAAAAACTTTGGTCTGTTACCATTTGACGCATTTATATGATTTAGCACATTTTAATCAAATAAATAAATATATATATATATATATATATATTATAAATTACAATAAGAAAATAAAATAAAAAATAAATTATTTTAATTATTCAAATTATTATTTTCTTCAAAATAACTGTTTGCCATTTTAATTTGATTTATCATTCAACACAATAACAAGCAAAATTATTTAAAAAATTTAAATCAAATAAATGTATTACAATTTAAATAAAAATAAATATTTAAAATAATAAAATAAATTATTTATATAAAAATGTAACGAATAAAAATATTCAAATTATTATTTTCTTCACTATAAATGTTATGCCATTTCAATCAGAGTAAAAGGTACAATGTATATTAAAAAATGCATATTATTTTATTATAAAATAAAATAATAAACTAAAGTGATTGCAGCTCACACTTCATTGGAATATTTCAGTAGTGTGGGAGGAACTGGGTATTTTGAAGGAGAAGTCAGAGGTCAGGTCCAGAGCTAATTATGGCTGTAAAGAATGCAAAAATACATATCCTTTAGGCTGAAACTAAAGCTTTTATAAAACTCCAGTATACTTAGGGAGATGCCAACTTCAGGGCACAATACATCTGGCAAGCTGTCTTTCAAAAGTTCCTTCTGCACTTCACTGATGTAGAACCCTCATGTAGCTCCACTGGTAGAGCATGGCGCTAGCAACACAGAGGTCACGGGTTTGATTCCCAGGGAATACTGATAGAGAGGTATAGCTTGAGTAAGTTGCTTTGGATAAATATGTCTGCCAAATGCATAAATTAAACTAAAACAGGCAAGGCATACAACAAGCAGACAGGGCTGTAATGCTTTAGCTAATTAAACGCCAACATCAGAATAGGGTGGAAATCCATTCGGCACACAGTCCTATCACACCTAACAGTCCCGTAAGTCCCTGTTTTTTTGCAAACATCAAAAAACACAGCACTTGTGGCGTGCGCCATTGAAAATAGCCCAGCTTGAGAAGTATATATCCCCTGAGGGTCAACAACAAATGAAACATAGCCAATTCTAAATACACTACACACCGGGAATTTTTCTGTCCTGGCAGGTTTGTCCCCTCGTGTCACAATGGGGAGCGTGTAAAGAGAAGGTTAGCAATTTGAGATTTGCTAGTGCTGCATGTGAAATGCAATCAGTCAGCAGCTGCTGAGTAATGTGGCGTGGCTGTCACGCCAGCGCCGCCTTTTTTCTCTTTGCTGCTCTTATCCGCCGAGAGTGCGACGAGAATTTCAACGGCTGCTTTCATCAAAAGAGGATGTTGACATGCATCAGGCGAACAGCACCGTCGGCTCTGACAGAATGTTAAACGCTCGCGTTCCACACGGCAGTCTGGGATCTATTTGCAGGTTTTTGCATTTTTGTCATTTTTCATCATCAACATTTTGGTAATTAGAGGAGAAATCCCACCGCTGTGGTTCCTTAAGCACTCACAGACAAAAAAGAATATTTTACATTCAAAAGGAGCTTTGAGTTGCACATCTAAGAATCTGTGAGAATAAAAGAGCTTTAAAAAATGAGGACTCTTAGGAAAAGCATAACTGGCACTACTACAATAAGATTTGAATATAATAAGTGTCTATCTATAGCACAATAATCACACAAAGCGAACGTATCAATGCGTCGTGATTGGGTCATAATGTTATTTTATTCTTTGAGATGCAGGATTTTGATTAAGATTTGATTATGATTTTGATATTGATTGCCCTTCGCTAAGGATGGAATACTTCATTCTGCAAAACGTTCTTCAATGTGCATTTTGCTTGTTTTTTTGTTCATGAACATTAAGTTACAAGAAAAAAAAAATGATGGAGAAACAGTTTTGTGAGTAAATTTGACAAAAAGTTATAAAGAAAAAGTAACACATTGGATTAAATGTGACATTTTGAAGTTGAAAGACTGCAATAGCTATTTCTTTTAAAACTTAATGTTTTATTTACAACTTCGAAAAAGAAATTGCAGTGCACCTCCAAATTGTCTTAATTATATTGTTTATGCAATTTGTTCATTATATTATATATTTATTTCAAGTATTTCAATTAAATTATTTGGTAAGACTTTACAATAAGGTTCCATTTGTTAATATTAGTTAACTACATTAGTTAACATGAACTAAGTTAGTTAACTATCTTAGTTAATGTTAATTTCAACATTCATTAATACATTATTTAAAATTAAAAGTTGTAATTGTTAAAATTATTTAATGGACCTGAACTAACATGAACTAACAATGAACAGTGAACAAAGAGAGGCTCTGGAAAACTGCTTTTTTATAGAAATAAAAGGTTAAATAATGTAAATACTGACAGGATTTTAGGTTGAGCTCTTCCAAGCCTTACTATACAGTATGTGCTCCATGTGTACTGTAAGATCTTCATTGAACTAGCTGGAGAAGTCAGTTCACATGTACTCAGAGTAAGTTGCAAAAATGGACATGACTGCTCAGCGCAGTCACCAGAACTGAAAACCAAGAAATGACTTCATGGTTGGAGTCAAAGGTTATGCTTTGTGGAGAGTGTGAAGAAACAGCACTACTATACACTCACCCTGGAGAAGAAAAATAAAATCCAAATGATTTCCTTCATAGCTTTTCTTTCCCGGCTAATAGAATCCAGAAGACCCAGAGAGAAATCTCTTTCTCAGTTTTTCAATAACACAGCCTTTATTTGTGGAGTCAGCACATACAGGTGGTCAGGTGGTGTGGTGGAAAATCATTCTGAACCACATTAATGCAATCTCAGGTTTAAAAGTCTGTGCTGTAAAGTCCTGGTTTCATATCTCGCGAGACAAAACAAGGTTGATCAAATTTTGGGTTACCTTTCTTAACTTTCCATACAATGGCTAGGGGGTGCTGCAGGTGATTGTGAAGGAAATACGTCTTTGTGTCCTAAGAGACGGATCGGCAAAACCAATGGGAGTCAATGACACAGACTGGCAAACCTATGCTGTGTTCGTTCCGTACGGCCAACACAGAGAAGGAGAAAAGGTGAAATCACAAAGGATGAAGGTCGATTTAAACCTGGTTCATTTTGTGTGTAAGTGAGTTTGTGTGCTTGACTTAAGAAATTCAGAATGACTTCTGCTAATAATCACAGATGAGGATACCAGGGGCTGTAATTAAACTTATCATGGTCTAGTAGTCAGCGTGTTATGGCGTATGCATATCAAGCTAGAGCAACCTTGGCTCAAATGCTTGCTTCACTTTGTCAAGGATGACTGCAATCACTGTATCAAGAGGACATCCAGCTCATGTTCAAAACTATATAGGCCAGAAGAACAGAATTTATGGGGAGTTAACTATATATACAGTATATATAAAAACAGAATTTAAATAACCAGCAGGTCCTTTGTACTGTATCATGTGTATTCAGTATGTATTCCTTGTATTCATTATTCATACTCTCCTGTACCAACCCCAAGCATCAACACTCAGAATCTTTTCTTAACCCTCATGTTGTGTTTTGGTCATTTTGTCCCACACAGAATTTTATTTTTCTTGAAAATGCTACTTAATGTTATTGCATTGGACTAAAACTTACTGACTTTTCCTGTATAATAATTTCCCAAAGAATATTTTGAAAACTCGTAAATTCTGGGGATTTTTCCCCCCACCTTGTTACACTTGTGGTGTTCCCCCAAAAAATAAACGGCCTACAAAAAACTGTTTATAAATTTACTGATATGCTATACTGTATTATTACTAAACACTGGATTCTTTTATCAGCTTGTTTTCTATTTCTTTTAGCACAGGCTTTTTATTTATTTTTTTAACTGATTGATCGAAGGCCTCAATAATCAAATACCTCAGTTTTTGAGTGAACATTGCCAAAATGATCCACAAATAATGTTTTTTTTTCTTCACTCAAAAACTGAGGTGCATCAGCTCAAGGGTTATTGGTGTTAACCAAAAGTTAGGTAACACTTTATTTTGCTAGTCCACTTCAGATATTCTTCTAACTGTAAGTAACTTTGCAACTTCATGTAAACTATCAGTTATTAGAATATTAGTCGACTGTCTGCTTAAAAGTTCATTATGCCGACACTTTATTTTGATGGTCCACAAACGGACATACTGACTATAAGTAGCTTTGCAAAGACATGCCAACTTAAACTAACCCTAACAGTCTAATAATAATACTCGAACGAGAGTTAGTTGACGTACTTGCAAATTAATAAGAGTTAGTTGATATAGTTGCAAAGTTATTTAGAGTTACTTACATCCAAAATGGACTATTGAAATATGAGAATATAAATGGGAATATTTTCATGAGTATTATCTAACACTGCTATATTAAATATATCTTCCTAAATATTTTTACAGCATTTTAGCTGAGTGGGTTCATTTTCCGCCTCGACAGGTTTTCATCTTTTATGTCTTGACAGAATCAATGTGTGTGAGAAGTTTCATTTCTGTGACTTCAATAATCCCCATTCAATTCTGTACTCAACCAATGACTGAACATGGTTCATCTGGTTCCTCTAAAAGACCAGCAGCAGTCACTTGAATGGTTGCACCCATTCTACTTGTTTAGATTTACCTAGCACATTCTTTACAAAAGGGCTCATTTTGAATTGCATTATTTGCAATTATGTGTAGTATAGTGCATAAACAGGTTGAGCTATAAAAGTGCAGCACAACATGATGGAGAATAAAATGGCAACATTAGTCTTTGCTTAATAGAGGGTGAACTGTCACTTACCATAGTAATGAACTGGATGATGGCCAAACACATGCAATCAAAATAATGGAGGTTATAATAATAATGCTGTTTAATAAACAACTGCTCAGGGAAGCAGCAAGCTGTGGTTGTAAATAAATGTATAAGCATAAAATAATGTAATATTTACACATACAATGGTGACACAAATGGAATTAATTAATGCTAACATAAAATATAATTTTTGAAATGCTGTGAACTTGAAATGACAAAACATATGTACATATTAGTTGTTTAAGAATATAACTGGTCAAATTAATGTTTTGCCTTTTCATTCTTGCAGTATTTTTCCCATATGTCTACATTTATAGAAACACATCTACTTTATCAAACACCAAAAGTAAGAGAAAAAAAACATAATAATGTATCTTAATAGTAATAGTTTATTTCTATTTGTCTTAACTAACACCAATAAAATCTCCATATGTGTATGTGCAGATGTTGTCTAAATCACAATCACAAAGATTAATTTCACACTTACTGTTTTATTGCTGTTTGTGCCACAAATTAACCTAATGTTTAAGGAGGTAGTTTAGCTAAATGCAGCTCGATATTTTCAATTTTGCCACCGAAAGCTGTTTTAAAACAAAGCCCATTGATTTCAGCAAAGATCCATTTAAATGTGTTTCCCGAAATTGGCCGCGTTGTACATATATCTGTTATCATTGAACTGCTTTATATGAGACAGATGTACAGTGTTTACAGCCAGTGACAACCATCACCATTACATTCACTCACCAAACTGAGGTGAATGTTATTACAGTATGTGAATGGAAATAACTAAAAAGGTCCTGATTCATGTTTGTTTTCATGGCACATTAATCACACTATTGTTTCAGCTGACCGAGCAGCTGCTAGAAATATGTCTGAAGAAATTAAATGTATGTTACCAACACTTGCTTGCCACATTTTAAATCATTCATTTTTCTTCCCCTGTAGCTGAATAAGTAAAAATACAGTAGAATTAATAATTACAAAAAGGAACATGACATGGTTTGATCGTGTTTGGACATTGGATGCCAAAACATATTTAAATCAGATACAGATACTGGGACTAACTGTATGCAGCATATACATAAGGGAAAATTGTGTAGAGACAACTTAATTTCACAAAAATCACAAACAATTACAAATTAATGGCAAGTAACACACTGAATTTGGAAGTAGAAATACTTTTTTTTATAGTAGATGCCTCTCTACTAAGCCCACATGTACTATTTAAAGGTTCCATGTTCTACACTTTTTAGTGTGTTATTTGTGTGGCATGCATAATGTACGCTGTTGTTCATCAGGGCATGTTAAGCTGCTGAATATTAAATAAGAATGATCACGGGCGGCCATATGTTAATGTGCTCATGATTCCTTAAGGGTTTCTGAATGACCCGTATTTGAAGCATACGTTCCAGAAATGTTCTGAGTGGACTGGAGAGGGAGCTTTGCATTGCTTGTGATGTCTAAATAATGCATGGATCTCCGTTACTAAGTAAAAGGAAAATCATGTTGTACATAATATGTTCTTCAAGATGTCCAGACAATTTCATTGCTTTGTGTTAGTGGGGAATGGATGGAGAGAGAAAGTTTAGGAGAACAGAATTTCACACAAACAGAAAAGGTTTTTAAGTGATTTATTCTATAATTTCCTTTATTGTATATGTTCCTATTGAGAAT
Source organism: Schizothorax lantsangensis (assembly GCA_027422415.1). Lineage (NCBI taxonomy): Eukaryota > Metazoa > Chordata > Actinopteri > Cypriniformes > Cyprinidae > Schizothorax > Schizothorax lantsangensis. The sequence goes on along the minus strand of CM049860.1, from coordinate 27,177,404 downwards.
TTTGCCCTGTTTTCCATACAAATATCTAAACATCCCTACAGCAAGATCTTGAGAGTTAAATGTTTCTTTTTATTACTTTATTACTTTTATTATATATATTTTTTTGTTTTAAGCTTTAAATTTATTTTGTTTTGAAAGTTGTTATATAAAATCTTACAATGAGTGTTTATACTGACCACAGCTGTAAAACTCCAAAGAAGGAGCATAACAGTTTTTGACAGCATACGGTTTAAAATGACATGGCTGAGTAAATAAAATGTAATTGAAATACTTAATTTTATAAATACAAAAACAAGAATAAAATAACATGATGTTTTTGCAGTTTGTCAACTGAGGTTTTGGTTTGGTACCAAACCAAACAATTGTACAAAAACTTTATTTTTTTATGTTCTAATTTAAAAAATGGAACTACCAATATATCATAGCACAGTCAATACCTAGATTTATATCGGCTCTCTCCTAGTGCACTTTTATTGAGATGTGATATTGTGCTATATTCAATATCAGGCCCTTCAGCTTCTTTTTGATTCTTTTTTCCCTTTGGTCTGCCTTTGAGTCTTTGAGGTGAGTCTCTCTTTGTGTTTGGCCTTTGTGGAGCATTTTCCTCCTGACTTTGAAGCTTGGGTGAACGTCCCACAGCCTTAGTGTTGGTTTCTTTGCAAAAATTACTGCCTGTCCTACTTGGTTTCTCACCCCTGACCATATGCTTCTTCCTAGTGAATCTCCTCCACAGCTGGAGTGAATATGGAAGTCTGTGCTATTTTTTGGGGTCAGTAAAGGATAGACGTTCTACAGGAGGACCGGATCACATAACTGGAGCGGATTCTAGAACCAGCTGTTCTCTCGGGAAGTCATTATTCCTTCTAGGGGACCGCTGGGTGGTACAGTTCTTACAAGTGCATACATTTCACAGACGAGAAGACCAATGTCTGATAAAAAGGAGATTGAATCAGTTACATAAAATCTTCAGTAACTTTCACAGTTTGTATCTATGATGTTCACATTTATAGACGCATGTATATTTTTAATCAAGTTTGGTGGGTTTTGTAACTCTCGCTGTCAGCTTACATATTTCATTTCTCTTTGTAGTTTCTTTTGTGTGGTGTCTCTGTATATGCGCTATGTCAGATAGCTCACCCATGAAGCTGAGGGCAAATTTAATATCTTTAGATATCCTCTAAAAACTTTCTCTTTATTTTGAAAATGCACAGAGAGGGAGAACAAAGGCAGACCTTATCAACATTCACACAGCTATATTTAGAGCTTTCCTCATGGCCTTACTTTTATAGGTAATATTCTGCAGTAAAAACCACGTCCCTGGGTGAAGAACTGTCATACATCAAGTCCAACGGAGATCTGACAGAGTTAAAGGTACAGGAATACATATGTTGGATATCATTTTGGCTCTAAAAATAGATCAAAACATCAATCCAGCTACAGAAATCCACTTGATCTTTCCTTTGCAGTACATTTTCATGCTTCTATCATATATTTTAATACATTGGCTATTAAAGATGCAAATCATTAAATCACAAATAACCAATAGAGTAATGTTCATATATTTCATGTAAGATGCCATACTTTACGCGTGCATTCCAAAGTCTGTCAGACTACACACAGCCACAAGCAAAAGATTTACACAAAATCTCATTTGACTGTCACAGTTGATGTGTCATGAGAAATAAGAGCAGATATTCAGGCACAAGACTCCTCTGTCTGGGGAAACTACTCACAACTATTCATTAATGAAGCTATCACACACATGAATGGTTTTATATTAGTAGTATTTCACTGTCCTCTCCTGTGGATATTGCTGTTTTAGAGTGAATTGAACTGATGCAAAGAATCTCAGGCTGAAGTGAAAGCTCTATGTTTCTGATCGCTCGTAATAGATCTTGGCTCTTAAGCATAATCTCTGAAAGAACCCCGAAACTCATGCCAGCACACTGGTAGCAATTGGTGCTTTTCAAGAGTGAAGCACAGATGTTGGATATCAATGGCAAAGTGTATCCAGATCAAATTTTCTTGCATATTTTGGTCTCTGCAGTGTTGCTCCCAAAAGCTGCTAGAGGTCTGCTACCCGACCCGAGCCCGACGGGTCCCGAAATACTTTCGGGTTTCGGGTCGGGTTCGGGTTAATGTTTAATGAATAGCTTCGGGCTCGGGTCGGGCTCGGGTTTGTAGCTAAACTAAAACTATATGCAGGCTTCGTTGCTTTCATAGACGCACGCACACACGTTATTGCACACAGATATCAGAGCGATCGCGCAGCGAACACACAGCACGGAAACTTTTATTAGAAAAATAGCTTCGATAGGCTACTGACTCGCAACGTTATATTTCTCTGCAATGAGGGGGTAAAATCACAGTTTTTGAAGTAACTAAGCCTCATTGCTTGTAGAGAGAGACGCGCAGACGTAGGTTCACGCATGCAACTATCCCTCTCTCTCTCTTGCTAATTCAAATAAATTATAGAATTAATTAATTCAAATAAATGCGATCTTACCGCACTACATCTCTGTGTCTGATTTAAAGCAGGCCGAATGCTAACGAGCCTTAACTGACGAAAATGACCATAATTTGCACGGTGGAAGAATTATCGTCTTGTCGTATACAACAACCATTCAAAAACTCGGCAGAATTTATGTGACTGCTGCACCTGATGTTCATAAACTTTCATAACTGGTAGGCTAAGTGTTTTTTCTTTTGCCTTGTGAACTGACCGAGCCTCGATGAATCTGTTTCTTTACATGTATTTGTTTACTGACCGCATGCAATCGTGAAATACAGCATCTTTTTTTTATTGGCTATTCGTTGTGAAAAAAGAAAAAAAAAAGACTTCGGGTTCGGGCTCTAAATTTAACTTTGCCGCTCGGGTCGGATGGGGTCGGGTCGGGCGATCTCGGGTACGGGCCGGGTTCGGGCTTCAGTTTAAAGCCCGTGCAGACCTCTAAAAGCTGCCTCTCAAAACACTACTAAACAGTCAAATATCTTAATGAAAATAATTGACCAATCTCAGAAATGCTCTTATAGACTCACAATGAAGCATACACTGGAAAAAAAAATGCAGAAATAATTTTCACATATAAATTGCTAGTAAATTTCACAACTAATCACAAAGAAATGCCAAGTAAATGGAAATTTTAAAGTAGAAAGACCAAAATTGAATTATCTTGTAAAATATACTCCAATAAATAAATAAAGTTTGTTTTATTTACAAAGAAAAGCTAATTTTGAAAAGCTAATTATTTACAGTGTACAATTTTCTAAAACTCCTTTTAAGTGTTCCATTAGAATACATTCATTTCAGCAAATCTGTTCATTTGGACAGTTAATCTGAGTCCCAATAAAGAAACTCAAATACATAATCTTTTTTTTAATGCTGTTGTTCACCTTACCTTGGATATAAAAACTGGAGTGTTTCTCTAGTTCTGTTTTGTGTACATGTATTACTGTCAGCCTAACCAAGCTGTCAATCCTCATTGTTTTTGTGCCAGATAATGCTGCTCTAAATGTAAAAATGAATTATATAATCTTTTACTTTAAAATATAGCCATCTTAAATAGCTTAAGTGTGGTTGGCTGCTTTTAGCTTGTTTTTAATCATATAAAATTAAACCGAGTACCTTGTAGCTTATAATGAGCTACAGTTTTAAAGTCACTCCATCAACACCGAGAGCTACTAGTGTCAAATGTGAAGAAAGGCCATCATGTTTGCAAACGTTCTCAGCATTGCTGTTTATAATCTCTTACTTACTTGCATCCAAACTATTTCTCTGTTCTGTTTCTTTTCTCGTCTGAGAAGAATGAAACAGCCTTGAAAAGAGTAGAGCTTCTGTGATACCGGCTTTCATTGCTGATTAAGAGTCAAGTGCATCTGGCACAAAGAAGGAGAGAAAATTTACTTCAGACGAGGTTCATCATGGCTGCCAAGGATGGAGAAACAGTGCAACTTCTATTTTGTTTGAAATATCCTCAAAAGATATGCAGGGCTATTCAGGAGGGGTTGAGATTCAATTTCTTGAATGGGAAGCAACATCCATTTCATCATACGAAATACTTGACCTATCTCACTGTCTGCATCTATGACAGGAATATAAAAAATGAGAATTTGGCTAGGCCAAAAAGCCTTGTGCAGTTGATTATCCAGTATTATGAATCTGCCAGCCTTGCCTTCAAGGTCTAATCAGTACCGTAACCCAGAGCTTATGAGGTCGAACCGAATTTGAAGGAAGTTTTGCTTTTTTGTAATAGCTTATTTTCAAGGTACGCGTGGATACATATTCATACGCTGGGTTTTCATAGCTTGGCAAAAAATCTGCTCTGTCAATAACTTTGCAAGGGCAGGTTGAAACTCAAAAAACTATTATATATTTAAAAGAGAAAAACGTCTGAGCTTTGTAATCTTCTCCGCCCGCTGCACACTCGGGAAAGAGCTGGAGGGTCAAAAGTGCCGGAATTCAGCGGACCACACACGGTTTGGGATACATTTTTTTGGGATAAGCTTGTCACATAAATTAAATACTGAGTTTTTGAAAACTCATTCTGCAAAGGTAGAAGCACCTCTCACCTTTCGCCGGTCGAATTATGTCGGCAGCCGGGCATACAGATGATGGAAGCTGGAGAACAACTTAAGAAAAGATGGATGATAAGGCCCGGACTGGATATAATATACTCGTGAAGAGGTCCCCGTAGGTCTGCACTAGAAAAACATCTTAGAAAACAAGGCTTTTGATAGCAGTACCAATTCACAGTGGCTTCACCTTTCTGTGGTGGAACAGCCTGTAACAAATTAGTCAGGTCCTCTCTGCTGCGGACACAAACACCTGTGCACCAGCAGCACTACCATTCACTCACTCTATAACAAAGACAAGGAAAATGCAATACTTTTAAGTGAACCATAGCAAATGTTTATGAATTTATTTCACAGCATGTGGCCAAAGGCAGGGTCTAAAAGTCTGAGACCACCAGGGTTTTGCATTATTTAGAATTGAAATGAGAATGTTCTTTTAAGAACAATTCAGTTCTTGAATTTGAATCGAGGTTGCAAACAGGATAGGACATTTGTAACTTTGTCATTTTAAAAATTGTAATTTGTAACTAGAAAATAAATTTTGTTTTGCCAAATTTTGTTTTTGCATTACCTATTCCTCTTCCTGTCATTCATTCACAGTCATGCATTGAAAGCCATTTCTTCAATTCAAATCAAAATTGTGCACATCCCTGGAGACCAGTAGTGTTTTAGTGGCACTGATCTACTATTATAGTTTTCATTCATTCATTCATTCATTCATTCATTCATTCATTTTAGGAATTGTGTTGCATTTTGTCATTTACATTAGTTTTTTTTTTTTTATTTGTGCTTATTTAAAGCTGTATGTCCATTTATTTATTTATTGTTTTTAGACAACCAGCCTCAAATAATAGAAGTATGCTTTTAACATGTATTTCAGTAAATGCTTATTTTAATTTAAGTATTGATTTTTTGGAATGGTTGTAGTTTTAGTAAATGTTAACAACTCTGCTGGAGACCACATTCATTCATTCATTCATTGGAAATAAAGAGAGCTTGGGGATTTAAGAAAATAACTATGATGTAAAATAAAGAAATACTTCACATCACATTATTTAATCTAAAGATTACTAATCAAATAATGAATGAGTGACAGTTGAGCATGTTAGATGATCTTGCTTCCGTTGATGCACAAGATGCTCTTTAAAAAATGTTTACATCATGATCATCATGTTTTAATACTACTCAAATGCTGTTGTCATTTAAACAAAAGTACCAAGACACTGAGAAATTAGTGTTAATTTTTTACTTCAGTTTTATTCAAATAGTTATGCCAATTGTATTGAGTGGTAAAAAGTGGTAAATTAGAATAGCAAAACAGAAACAATTTCACTAGCGGCCTCAGACATTTTGGCCCCACTGGATAGATATGAGTTTTGTCTAAAGAAATCTTGTCATAGATGCATATCAGAGGAAAAAGTGAATGAAAGTTTTTAGCTTTCATCTTCCGTTTCCCAAATGACAAACCCAAAAGAAAATGAATGTTTGAGTTCAGGGAGATCAACATTTTCAATAGCAAAGAAAAATAGCTTTCAAGCCAAAACATATCCTCTTTCTTTGAACCTAACTTTACCGTACTTTATGAACAATATCAGAAGTTCATATACAATGCCACAGAAACCTCACTAAGCTCCTGACCTTTCTCAGCATCTGAATTCAATAACTTTCTCTCTGTTTTTTGTTTTTTCTCTCTGTCTCCCCTTTTGACACTCCATGGCTCTCTCTTTCTCGCTCACATTTGTGTACTGCACACTTTCACCATACTGAGAAAGACACCCACTGCTCCAAGCTGAAGGGGCCCATTGTAAACCAGTCTGGACTGAGCCCACCCTGTGGGGACTGCTGTGTTTGATTAGGTAAGTTAGGCTTGATTGACAAAGAATGCAGGAAAAAACAGACTGCAAGAATAGCTAATGAAAGAACAAAGACTTTGATCGCGATCTGGAAAAAAAATCAGCACTGATTTTTGTCTTTTTTATTTATTTTTATCAGCACTGTGTTTTAGAATAAAACATTCAGTCTCAAAATAATGAATGATTTGAAAATAACATTTTAATGATCATTACAGACTCAATGGGGGAGAGATGAAATGCTATTTATCTAATAACAAAATCTTGGTCACAACAAATTATTTGAACTGAAACTACAGCCACAACATAGATGAATTACATTTACACATTTGACAGAGCTTTTACCCAAAGTCTACATGTAAATATCTTTGGAACTTGAAACAATGCAAGGGTGTGTTTTTTTATTTTATTTTTATTTATTTATGTTTTTGTTTTTTTACAGGACAAAAATGGCAGCCAGATTTAAACTCATATATGGGTCTTTCCTGTCCCCTGAGTGTTTAAAGTGATGGTTTACCAAAATGAATTGTTAGAAGCTTTTCACAATACGTTGGTATAACCATTATAATGAATAAAACTAATTATTGCATTTTAATATTTTTTAGAATAAAAAAAAGTCTTATATCTATCTTAAACCAAGCATTTTGTCATGTCCCTAAAGCACTTCACTGAGTTTGTATTGTATTGTATTTGTAAAAAAAAAAAAAAAAAAAAAATATATATATATATATATATATATAATAATCATGATTTCAGTAAATATATACATACCAAAATCATGACTATTCATATTATTGTTATAAATAGAATTTTTGATGTAATATGCCCACTTAAATTGACAACCATCATACAGAAATTTCAGCCACATTTGCAGCAGAAAGACAATGCTGGGAATGCAGATATGTTGACCCAGAAAGAAGAGGGCATTATGAGAGAGAAACAAAACTAAAAAAATTATTGAAGGCAATGTATCCCTTCAAATGTGTTAAAAAGTTGCTCAGTTTGCAGTTAAAGTTGCTCAGTTTGATGCTTTGCTAGCGATACTAGAGCCACATATTAAAAGGAAGACCACCAATTTCTGTGAACTCAGTGAGCAAGGATCTATATACAGTGCTTTGTCCTACAAGACGAAGTGGATGAACTTGACAATCGCCATTCTGGATTTTGGCATTCGCTTGTACGGTGGCTCTGAATTGTCAAAACACCTCTCAAAATGCTTGCTACAGATGTGAAAAAAGCAGAAAATCGAACCTGATCAGAATTTTTTATGACGGACGAAAGTTTCGGAGGCAGTGTGTAAACGTGATTGACAACGTGAGGTTGTATTTATTTTTCAACGAGCGAAAATTGCGGATGAATTTTAGTGTGCAGTGTTCTTAAGAATGAAAGCATTTCTTGCCGATTACCATCATGCTAAGGACTAAAACAATAAAACTGTGCTTTTAGTTAAACTTTTAAATAAAAATATTTTTACAAAAATGTAAAGAGACCATAGACACAATTTGTGTATTTAGGTGAAAATTATGATAAATATTACATTTGCTATCAATAAATTGTTATGGGGGACACATGAGCAGAAGGTAGATGTTTGTTTTATAACAAATTCTGCGCAAAATCCTTTTGAAACCAATCACATTTTGTCCGTTAAGGGGTTGAGAAAAAAAGGTGTCTAAATCTAAAAAAATAAATAATAATTAAATAGTAAAAGGTCTGTAATACCCGAGGTGGGATTTTTTTTTTTTTTGGAGGTTTGATATGTGCCTAATGATGTGGGGTATTTAGAAAATGAATCAAATGTAGTTGAATCCCGGGAATAACCCATACATATTTTATATGATATTCTTTATATTATATTTTACAAGTAAAAAAAATGATAATAATAATAATTAATCTGTGCATGTCACTGAAATTTATCATTTTTATTTGCTTGTTCTTTTCGTGTTGCATGTGATTAAAGGGATAGTTCACCCAAAAATTAAAATTTGATGTTTATCTGCTTACCCCAAGGGCATCCAAGATGTAGGTGACTTTGTTTCTTCAGTAGAACACAAACAAAGATTTTTAACTCAAACCTTTGCAGTCTGTCAGTCATATAATGGCAGTCAATGGGACCCACAGCTTTGAGAGAAACAAAAACATACACAGACAAAACCAAATTAAACCCTGCGGCTCGTGACGATACATAGAGGTCTAAAGACACGAAACGATCGGCCTGTGCAAGAAACAGAACAGTATTTATATTGTTTTTTACCTTTGATCCTCCGCACTGTCCAACTGTCCTGAGCGCGGTCACAACAGCCAGCGCGTGACGCGTCTTCTTCTTCTTGCTTTACGGCGGATCGCAGACTTATAAGTGCATGACTGACTTTATATGACTGACAGACTGCAATGGTTTGAGTTAAAAATCTTCATTTGTGTTCTACTGAAGAAACAAAGTACCCTACATCTTGGATGCCCTTGGGGTAAGCAGATAAACATCAAATTTTCATTTTTGGGTGAACTATATCCCTTTAATGCAAATTTAAAGACAGCAAGCAGGAATTCTGCCTTTTTTTAGGCTGCCTCGTGACGCAGAATAGAAATCCAATTTTATGCATAATAGAGAACCTACAGCAATCTTATAAAAAAAAGGAAAAAAACAAAAACAAATACAGACGTCTGTGAAAAATCAAATGACTAAGTAGAACCTTTGTGCCTGCTGCCTTTAGTGAGGGCTTCTGTAAATTAGCTGAGAAATAAATCTCCCTTGCCGAGTTTTAAAGACATTTTTCATTTTACAGTGACCTGAAAGCTGGAGGGCTTGAAAATGTGCTCTATATGGTTATGAGAGTGAGTTGGCTGATGCACAATGACTTAAGTGCAAGAGGGAATTTTATGCTGTGTCACTGTGCCATGGTTATGTGTACTGTAGTTATGTTGGATATATGAGTAATCTATGATTTGATGTTCCTCATCTCCTAAAAACACGTTGAAGGAGCACTGTCATGTCATATATCGAGGTTGTATTGTGGATCGTGTTGTGTTTCTGAGGGATATCAGAGGGATTGGAAAATAATGGGAAGACAGAGTTAGGGAGCGTTCAACAATCCTTTGGGATTTCGATTGATGGGTCGGATTTGATTCATCTGCCCAAAGTATTGATTTGTTTTTGCTGTAGAGATGTACAGCCCTAATCATGCTCACTCTGCTTCTTTCTGTATTTCATTTTCTGCACATTCTCCTGCTCAGAACACTATTATCTCCTCTGTTTTCTGACATTTATAACTTTCTTCCCTTTCCTCCGGAATACTCTATAGTGAAAATATAATTTCCTATGCTGTTTATGTATTTATATATGTATTTGGTAGGATATAGGGCACTATCCTTCCTTCATCTTATTTTCCTGCCGTGTTGCATAAATGGCTCTAAAGAAAATATGTATTTGCTTTCTATCCCAGATTTCATCTTTTATTCTAAACACAGAATTTTAAACAAGTCGAGCAGCAATGCAGCTTCCTGGTTTCCACCAAACAAACAATAAACAATGCCATACTTTCACATGAAAATGGAAAATAAACCCATGAGTGGTACAGTAAACAACATAGAAGACTACATAAAATAAAATTACTAATAAATTACTAGAAGGAAGGAAGGAAAGAAATAAAGGAAGTTGTTATATGATATAATTAGAC